>DWME01003115.1:0-19089 GCA_018244795.1 Parelbella ahira ahira | reverse complement strand
TGATATAACATTTGCATTTAACAGTGGGCTACCAATGAGTCATTTCTTGATATAATTAGTGTTCATCTACATTTTTACTGACAATATTCATTGTTGTATCGCTTATGGTTCTCTAATATCAATTAATATGAAGTATGCATATTGTATTAATGAGTTCCTTATGATAGTAAGCAAATAAATTCACATATTGCAATATCAATATTTACATCATTAATATATGCATATCTATCCGTATCTGAATTAAATGATATAACATTTGCATTTAACAGTGGGCTACCAATGAGTCATTTCTTGATATAATTAGTGTTCATCTACATTTTTAATGACAATATTCATTGTTGTATCGCTCATGGTTCTAATAGCTTTAACTGTATAAAACCAACAATCTCCTTAACACATATGCTATATTTAAGTAATGTTTATATATAGCAATGGTACTGAAGTGTATTGAGGGGTCATGTTTAGGTCTGTTTGGACTTGTCGGTGGCTTTGTGGCGCCTACAAGGAATTTCAAATGAGAGATCAGCAACTAACAAGCACTAATGTGAACTGTGTATTATAGTATATAGAGCAATACCAGCTACAGTGGTTATTGGGGTATGATGCTTATTCTTGGCTAATATGCTGCATATTAACTGATGGGGTTGTGAGATATATCCATAGTCAGTATGTGAGTATGGAGAGTGATGAATGTAGACAAAGCATGTCAGGTCTTTAAGGATATAGTTAATTGGCCCAACTGTTCTCTGCTTACCCCATATGTTTATTTTATAATGTGAATAACTTATTTACCTGATCTGTGCAGTCATATACAATGATGATTCCGTGTGCCCCCCTGTAGTATGACGAGGTGATCGTTCTGAAGCGCTCCTGCCCTGCTGTGTCCCATATTTGTAACTTTATAGTCTTTCCATCTAGCTCAACGGTCCTTATTTTGAAATCCACACCGATAGTACTGATATAGCTCTCTGTATATGTGTCGTCTGCGAATCTGAGTAACAGGCAGGACTTTCCCACGCCGGAATCGCCGATCAGGAGGAGTTTAAACAAATAGTCGCTGGAAACAAAAGGGAATTTTGCGTTTAATTCTCTTAACATACATATGCGATGCGTCAATGTACTACATTACGATGATAAACACGCACGGTGCGAGCGACAGCTGAGGAGGCGTATCTCTGTCCGATTAAACAAAGGAGTCCTCCAAATTAAGATCACAGGATTGAAAATCAACATCACTATTACTAGTTTACAATAAGGCGGAAGTACGCGATACTTTCGTGCGCCATTCAATCATTATTACGATTACGTTTTTCATTTTCGTTGGTACTATGAACACAATGAGTCACCAGTCTTACAAAGATTACTATCCAATACAAATCGTCAACTATCTCAGTGGATCCGAACAAATGATTATTCTTTCATAATAATCTATATGTCTACAAAATGAATGTGCTAAATTGAACAAATCTCTGCCCATCCTTGTTTCACACATCACCATACAAAAAGACACTTACTATTCTGGGTTCATTTTGTACTATAAATGTATTCTGGTCCAAATGATTGCGTTGTAGAATTACTTGAATAATCTTTAGTCCTTTGTTTCGAAAATAGTACAGCACAAAATAGCAAAAAATTATACTATACGTAGAATAATGGCCGCCGACACTGAAACACCCACACTGACGTAAGTCAGACAAATTCACATATGGCAGGAGTGCCACTTGGCAAAATTGAAATGCGTTCAGAAAGGTTCTTTGAGTAGGTACTTTTATCATTGATGCGATTGAACATTCCATAAAAATCGTAAAAATTCTTCATCAATGATGATTAAAATATAAATTTTCTTCGTTAACAATAATGGAGTTATTATATTTAGCAGGAATTTATCACAGATATTTAATCTGAATAAAATTTTTTGAAAATATACATTCACCAGATGTCACTATTTACTTGGATTAGAAAGAGCGAAATATTAAAAACATTGTCCTGCTATGATAAAATGCTAGGTATTAAAGCTAAAGAACCATCAAAATGTGTTTTCTTTAAAGTTTTTTATTATACACACAAACGATTTTGTCTATGGTTAACAAATTACCATTTCAGTTAACAATTTTGGTTCAAAAAATGTACTTAAGGCGCACCGTTGTAGGTTATTTTATATTTTCTTCGTACTTTCTAAAACTTTTGGGTTAGTATCAACATTGAGAAACAATTTGCACCAGAACAACATTGTTTGCGTAGAATACAGTATTGGCACAGCCCTACCTTGACCTAATTAGAAGTATAGGGATTGTGAAATAGGTACTTGTTTATAAAATTGATTATTATGTTACGAGAAAGTAGGGATATGCATTATTAATTTCTCTTCAGGCCACTTAAGTTTCACATTTTTTGGTATAGCTATCGATATCAAACAAACGAGCAGAATATCAAAATTTTAAGTTTCTATGTTCGTAGGTTCGTAGATTAATAATTATAATAATAATGGATAAGCAGAGTCCAGTTCTAGTCCAGTTCTTCATGTACCCTCGTTCCATACCGCCGTAGTTTAACCCTGAACATGGATAACACATATCTTGGGACACCTCCCAAACAGCAATCTGATCTTAAATTTAGCAAAGCTTGTTTTATGGTAAACAAATTCCTGATTAAATACAAAAATTTTCAAATACACTTGTTTATAGATCATTTTACACCCGGACAAAAAATACTCCTATTTGTTGCGTAAATGTTTGTCCTGGGTGGAAACAGAATAGTAGGTAGTACAGACAAAATACTATACAATGTCTAGTGACGCACATGTATGGCTTCTGTCTTTACAGCAAGGAAAAAGCTTCCAACATCGATCTAGTTTCTGAAGAACAAGACGTTGCCATTGTTGGTCGAATCATTTACATTTTTATTTTACTAGCTTTCCAAAATAAGACTGAACTTGATCCTGAAAAAGATTTAGGAAGACGAATTCAATTTGAGAGGAGGCAAAGCTAGCTGTGAGTTGTACGAGATATATATTGGCTGTTCTTGAGATGTTTGAAATAACTTGAACTTGGTATTAGGTATGTCGATCACTACAGACATAGTCCAAAGTATTAGCAAGCTGAAGTGGCAGTGGGCTGGTCACATCCGTCGCAGAAACGATAGCCGCTGGAGCAGACGTGTTCTGAAGTGGAGGCCGCGACTTGGCAAACGTAGCGTAGGACGCCCTCACGCTAGGTGGAGTGACGATATACGCAAACTGGCTGGCAGTGGTTGGATGCGAAGAGCTGAAGATCGAGCTCAGTGGCGTGCCATTGGAGAGGCCTATGTCCAGCAGTGGAAGGGAATAGGCTAGTAATGAAGAGGATGTTGAAACGAAATGTTTAGTGGAAAACTGATAACGCGTCGAAGGGATGTTCCGTGGCCTCCCCGGAGCCCAGATCTCACCGAATAAACCGACGTCGCTTGCCCAACTCAAAAACAACATTCGCGAGGAGATATCGGCTCTCCCACAAGCAATGTGCCAGCGAGTTTTCATGTACTTGAGGGTTAGATTCGAGAAGTGTATACGTTTAGATGGCACACATCTCAGTGATATTATTTTTAAAAAAGAAAATTTCCATGTGTTTACCTTGTTATAAATATAAATTACCTTTCCTAAGCTTTGTAGTTTTTTTTCTACGATTTTTTGAATTCCGCTCGACTTAATGGCCTACCCAGTAGTTCAAAGCATTAGTCGAAGGTGGGGAAGGGGTCCATTTTATATTTGTAACAGTCTATAAATATACCAAAACAAGTCTAGTTTTAATTTTCGTATGTTCATGTACACTAACGTTTTTTGTTAATAATTATGGTTACCACAAAAAAAAATCCAATTTTTCGAATGTAGAAACATCTTTTTGGTCTTGTTTCTAACTTTGTTGTATTTAAGCCTAGTCGAACAAACGGCACTCAACTATAGTGGCATATCTGGCTTTCGCTCTTTGTATCTTGGAAAAGGTCCTAAAGTTAGACAAAATGATATAAAAAGTAAAAAGAGATTGTGAGATACAACAATTAAAGATAGCGATGATGATAATAATTATAAATGATGTAACTGTATCGCGGTGTTTTGTTTGCAGATCGGCATCAACCCGGGTCTATTCGCGGCATACAAGGGCCACCACTACGCCGGCCCTGGAAACCACTTCTGGAAGTGCCTCTACTTGTCCGGCCTTACTCGAGAGCAGATGAGCGCTGACGAAGATTATAAGGTATCAACATAATATTATTGGACTATTTAGCTCACACATACATATTTCATATGCTTTGCTGTGATGTTGTCTTCAAGTTCATGCAATAGTCGATGTAGCGGTATGTTTAATATGTAACAGGCAGACGTCAGCTGTATGTAGATTAATAAGTACCCTAATATATATTTTTGTCCGATATACGAAAACAGCTATATTTCCTAATTATAAATGCTAGATTGACGTCCACCTGTGTTACTGCATTTAAACTGAATGCTCATGAATGATTTAGTAATCTCAGAAATCTGTAAAAAAGAACCAACACCGGATACTTAGCTGACCGCGTGTTTGAATGGCCGGCTTAGGACCCGTCTTTAAATTAACAAAACTTTTTTAACAGTACATGCATTTTTAATTATTTTTTATAACAGTTCATGCACGTAATATTCATAAGGAAGGGTTTTCACATTAATTGAAACCGAAATTTGTAATTATAATTATTATGTCGTTCACAACATTTCGTTCACACATTTGTAACGTCACGTCTGTAATCGCCGAAGGGTTAGGCAGAGGAGTGTAGACGTACACTCCTACGTTTCACCAGTTACGTTTACAGGTTATTTAACTAATTAATTATGCAAAATTGACTGAGCAGAACTAAAATAAAATAAAAAAATAAAAAATAAAAATGTATTTATTGATTAAATATAGTCATTACAACAAAAGTGGCAAGGGCCCCTGTACTGGGTGGTGTCCCGTGTTATTGGGTACCCCGCTCATCCTCCAAGACAACAAAATTAATCAATTAACTAATAACAATAACAAAACTTTACTGTGAGTGTGGACGACCGCGCGCGCGCTTGCGTGAGTGTGTGTGCGAGTGTGTGTGCGAGCGTGTGTGTGAGCGTGGGTGCGAGTGTGTGTGCGAGTGTGTGTTCGAGTGTGTGTGCGAGTGTGTGTATGTGCGTGTTAGTGTGTGTGTGTGTGCGTGTTATTGTGTGTTAGTGTGTGTGTGTGTGTGTGTGTGTGTGTTGGTATGTGTGTGGGTGAGTGTGTGTTGGTGTGTGTGTGTGAGTAAGCGTAGATATGATACGAATGAACAAGTGATCCTGCTGAAGTGAGTACAGTATTAAATATTCAATAGCTCTTCTGTTTCACCGTAGTTTAATAGGATAAGAAATTTTATAATTTTATAATTTCCTTTTCTAATTAATATTTTATTCAATTTTGTTATTTTAAAATAGTGCTGGGAGTTTTCTTCTCCGGCTTTTTTCTCCCGGTCTACTATACCCTGAGGGGCGCACAAAGCCGAAGTACAATGACTAAAACATGACTTTCATTGAGTGTGTGTATAATGTACCTTATAATGAATAAAATATGTACCTTATAATGAATAAAAGAAATTAAATTTGAATTTAAACAATGTTAGGGGATAAATGTTTAATATTATATATTAATTTTGTTATAAACTAAAGTAGATTGGCTTTCGAAATGGTTTTGATAAAATTTTGTATGACAATGGGGACCTAGACAAAGGCCCACCATATGCTGAACATCTACTGTACCTGTTTCAGTTATTAAACTTCGGCATCGGATTTACCAACATGGTGGCGCGAGCGACTAAAGGATCGGCAGACCTCACTCGGAGGGAGATCAAGGAGGGGTCGGCGTTATTACTGGAGAAGTTACAGACCTTCCGTCCCAAGGTCGCAGTGTTTAACGGAAAACTCATATATGAAGTGTTCTCGGGAAAAAAAGACTTTTGTTTTGGCAAACAACCGGACACGATCGCAGGGACGAATACGGTAAGAGAAGTATACGATTATTGCGAACGGAGTGCCGCCGATTAGCTAATTCAGTCAACATGTGGTCGTACGGCCCGATCTTCAATCGGACATCGTTCGACCGCCATAGTGTCGATCCACACAACTATATCGTTACGGCCACTTAGTGGCAATCGGCCGTTCCGTACTCCGAAGCGTCGTCGCGACGTACGTTTAGTAGCCGCGAATGGCTCTCGAAAATGGCTCTACAGTCAGGACGCTAACAGATCCGTCGATAAACATATTATAACTGTTTCGGAATGGCTCACGCCCATTCCGCATCGATAGGTGTGTGAAACACTGAGCCTGCAATAAGAACCATACGTACTGTCAGGTACGGTTAGCTAACACCGAGGAACGGTCAGTAGTGTAAGAATGATCGTCGGCACTCCGCAAGGCGGCGAGCGAGCGAGCGAGCGCGGTGTGAGCGTGCGTTGTGTGCAGTACATGTGGGTGATGCCGTCGTCGTCGGCGCGCTGCGCGCAGCTGCCGCGCGCCGCCGACAAGGTGCCCTTCTACGCGGCGCTCAAGAAGTTCCGCGACTACCTCAACGGGCTCGTGGCGCACGTCGACGAGGCCGAACTCGTGTTCCCCGACAACACCTCGCGCCGCCCGCAGGAGGAGATGGAGATACGCAGGTAACTACGCACACACACCTTATTTGGAAGTGTATCTGAGCAGCCCCGATTCCCGCCTCGATTCTTGCAATACAAAAGATGAACGCGTGGGCATGGGAGAGGCTCGCGACTCGACCGGCACTTATAGTGATGCGTTCACGACCGACGCTTGCCGACTGTGATCTCGTAATGTTAGATAATATCACTTAGGAATAATGATTGTGTCGACTCCATGTTTCACTACGCACTCTTCGTTTTGTGGCACTCTCTAAGGTAAGAAAATTATTTATTGCCTCATCATCTCCTGGCGAATATTTTGGAGCCTGACCCTGCGAGCAATCGTGGGAGCGGGACGCTATGTCAGGAACGACGTGATGGAGCGTGATTTAAAAGTAGAGCCCCTAGATGAGTTTGTGGCCCGGTTGGCGCGTCGTATGTACGATCGCGCCGACAATGGACCGCATGCTCATCTGAGGGGATTCGCCCCACTGCACGCTCGTCCCCCTGACGGCCTCCCGCTCCCGCGGGAGCTAGTAGAGTGAGGATAAGCTGATAAGCGATTCAATGGTCGGCGAGTGACGACCACAGACCACGTCACCGTCTGTAAAGACGGGGTGAGATCACCGGGGGGCAGTTGACCCCCTGAGACTGCCCGGGTAAAGAGGGGAGCCTCGAGGCCCGTAGACTCGTATCCCTAGCGGGGATTATCCGCCGCGGAGTGCGAACGACCTCTGCTGCTGCTAGGCTCCGTACAACGGCATCTATCGGATTAACTAGTGTACTAAGCATGTATTCTATTTATATCAATTTTTATGTAATTATTATACTTATCTAGTTCAAAGATGCCACACAAATCAATTTAACTTGGATTGCTAATTCTAATCAAATTCAATTTTATTTTGAATTTGAAGGAATGATCAAATTTCGAATTTCCGTAACAACCGATCTACGTGCACATGTTAACAAATTATACAATTTATATATGTATACATTTATTACTAATTATACAATGTATATGTACATTTATAAAATATTTTTATAGGTCAACTGATTCAATTATACTTACTTGCAATGCCATCTATCGCATAACAGCACAAAGTTTTCTCAAAATTTTCAGGCGGCCCAAATGACTTCTTCATTCAATACAACAATGTGCCAATGGGAGTAGAGAGAGTCGGTGATAGAGTATTTATTACTATACCACGGCGAAGATATGGTAAGAGAGGGTTAAAGAACATTAAAAAATTAAAATAATCTTTTTTTCGTGCAGCTCAAACAGTCTTAAGCTAACCTAACATTATATGTGACCTAGAATTGTATCTTAAGTAACAAATATAGATGTTCAGGTTTACAAAATTTTATTTCTTCCAAACACAACCATAACAAATAGTCAAAACCGCGTCAAAATTATATGAGCAATTATAACAAATTCATCTCTAACATTTAGGTCTGTTCAATATTAGAAACATATATTTCGAACTTTGCAATGATTGAGAATATATTGAGGGTTCTATTCCCATCCAGGACAAAAATATATGATCACAAGTGTTTGTTCTGTGCCTCAGTGTAAAAACAGTGCATAATATGTGTATGTTACGCAGTTTATTAGTAGTCTGTAGTTACAGTACCTACCTCAGGTTCTAAGTACTTTAGGATCAGGCATATAGAACGATATGATAGTGTATGAAGATGTCCTAAGGCATTTATATTTGTATATGCATTTCATTATTTCCTCTTTGTATCGCCCCAACTATTATTCACAGTTCTTTGCGGCAAAAACCAGCCAGATCTAAATTATAATTTTCAGCAACTACATATTTCCGTTTGGAGAATCAGTGCTTTAAAGAAGACAGGAAAAGAAGATGGAGTTAACATAGAAATATTAGCAATTAGCCTAATATCCCCAGCAATTTATCTACCAAAATAACATTTTCTTAACCCGTGTTCACTAAAGGCGTCTTTTCCAGGTATACCTTCAACTCTCAACTACATAGACTTATCGATCGACCAGACCAGATCACCACCATTGACTCCGTACCCTGATATGGAACAGGCGAAATCTCTGACATCAATCTACCGGACCAGATCCGACAAATGTGGCAGACTGTGGATGGTGGACACTGGGTTACTGGAAATACCTGGTGAGAGTTTAATCCACATTTAATCCACTGCTTGTTAAAATCTCCTATAGGAAATTTGGAAGACTTGGTTGGATCTAAAGCACAGTTCTGGTTATAAATAGCTAAGCAACGGTAACTTTAAGGTAGATTTCTTTATTTCACCGACTTACTCTCTTTTTATAACTGGAGATTCGTGGTTCGAACTTTCTCAATGATGCAGCTTATATACGTATGATAATGTTGATGACGAGTTAAGTGAATACCTTAAAACATCTATGACGGATATACAAATTTATTATTATTATTGTCTTTATTAACATTGTATTATCACTTCAGGTCCCTTACGGGGTAAGCAGAGAGTACTTATTCCCAAAAATATATTTCCTTACAGATATGACGACCTTTTCCCAAATAAATTTTTCTTAACAAATATATTTTTAATCCTATGACATTTATCAGGTAATCCACAACAAGTGCAGCAACCAGCTATCGTAATTTACGATCTACAAACAGACAGACAGATTCTCCGCTACCCATTCAAAGCTTCGGACATACCAGCTGCAAATACACCCACAGGTAAGCCGATGGTTAAACTGCTGCGACGAAAGCGGAAATTCGGTACTGGGTCCACCATTTAGATAGTTCCACTATGGCAACCAACAAATTGTTGGGTCACTCACATTTTTGTTTTCTAGTCATCTTACCCACCACACCGGTTCAAGAAACTCGCAGTGCTGTGTTAAATGATCGTTCCAATTTTTTAACCAAAGGATAAGATCTCCAAAGTCATAACGAGCCCTATACTCTGATCTCTATAACCATTGAACTTAGCCCTTTTTAAAGTAGAAAAGCAACCTCTAAAATGTTTAAGAGCGTAGTTTGTGTCATTTAAATTTATTTGTTGAAAGTCAGTTCATTGATAACATTTACACTATTGTCACTGGTTTTCTTGTACTTACCACATATTCTCAACATTCGCGGTAAAGAAAGCCATTAGGTATTAGGCCCACTCTTTGTAACATAGCATAAGGCTAACATTAAAAACCTAAAGATTTCATCATCATCAACTTTCGGCGGTACACTACTGGACATAGGCTTCCCTTGATCGACGCCACTCCTTCCAAACCTGGGCCTTCCAAATCCAGCAGCATCCTTCTGTCTTGTTTACATCGTCAGACTGCTGAGGAAGAGGTTTAGGTTAACAATAAATTCTAAATGATAATGTAAAACTTCATATTATTCCAGGTTTAGCATCAATAACCGTGGACATAGCCACCGGCTGCGAGGATGCGTACGCCTACGTGCCAGATCTGAGCACATTTGGTCTCATAGTGTTCTCGCTCCGGCAGGCAGACAGCTGGAGACTTACACACAACTATTTCAACTTTAACCCTCTAGCTGGGAATTTGAGGGTGGCTGGTAAGATTTGTAGACAGCTTGTAATAGAATATAGGAAAAATTGGTTAGAGAAACATTTCTAGATTAGATAGTAAGAGAATTCGGGGTTAATGGATAAGAATTTGATGGTAGCTGATAAGAGAACTTGAGGGGAGCCATTAAAAGAATTGAAGATTAATTAATTAGACAATCAGGGGAAAGGTGATAAGAACGTTTGAAATCTAATTAGACCTTCGACATATGAAAAAAATCTTTTTTTCAATAAATCCCAAAAAAACGGTCATTATCTATTACGTTATTCCCATCGGTTGATAAAGATTGTCATGAAAGACATGGCTAATATGTATATGAATAAACGACACATTTTCATTTCCAGGTCAATCTTTTCAATGGAGTGACGGTATTTTTAGCATAGCCCTGGCGGAACCGGATTCACATGGATGTAGGACCGCATATTTTCACCCACTGATATCCACTCAGGAGTTCTCTGTATCTACATGCCTGTTGAAGAACAGGAGCACCAGTGCTGCTAGCAATGTCTGGACACTTTACAACGTATGTAGCTTTGGAGATGAAATTGGTGCTGGTTGTAGAAACTCCAACAAGATGTTTGAATGCGAGCCACCACTGATCCATATTGATATCAGCAGCGTTAATATCTTGTCTAAGGGAGAAAAAGCATGGAGAACTCGCTAACCCAGCGTGGGATTTCTGGAGAAGAACCATTTAGGGAAAGCCTATGACCAGCAATGAACTTAGAAAAGCTAATAATGATGATGGGTGGGAGATAAACTAAACCCGAATGCATAAAGAACGTTTGAATTATGTAAAATATACAAGTTTAGCATTTACCAAAAGCCCTCACTTACCTATATGGCAACATATTAAAAATGATTGTTATCTGTGCAGTACGTCGGTGAACGAGGCCCCAACTCTCAGTCAACTATGCACGACTATCACCAAAGCGACGTAATATTCTTCGCGGATATCGGCCGAGACGCTGTGTCCTGCTGGCACACCGCCACCCCACTGGAGGAAGACACTGTGCTTGTCTTGGCGCGAAACGAGCGCGCGCTTAGCTACCCGTCGGGTAAAGATTATCATTATTCGTCACTACATCGAAAGGTATAATTTATTGGATAACAGTAAAAATATATACTACTAATCGTCCCTCTACCAATAAATATTTTAAAATAATATCACACTTTCAAAGGATATTAACCTTGCTTGTGACATCACAAGTAATATGCAATCGACGCCATGACAGTTTGGGTAATTGGCGCATTCGAGTTTTAACAAAGAATTTAATTTAAAATATGTTACAACAGAAAATATAACTGAAGTCTTACATAACTGAAGTATTACAGTAGCTATGAATAATTTAAAACAGTTTTACAACATTAATATTTAAACCAAATTTTTAATTTTTTTTTATAACACAGAAGAAAATCTTGATTTTTTAGATCTGCACGTAACTGAAAACGAAGTGTGGGTGATGGCCAATTCTCTGCCGCGCTTCGGATATTCAATGCTCAACACAAGCGAATATAATTTTTTCGTTTATATGTGAGTCCCTTTATTAGAAGTAACTAATTTATTTAGCAGTAACTGCAGTATTGAGTGTGGTACTTGCAGCAGCTAACCTAGGCACCTTGCTAGTGATATTAAAGCAAGTGTTTTAGAAAATGTTTTTGATTACCAAGAAAATACGTCCATGTTCTTCAGTTGCTGCATTAATGGTCTTGTTTTATTTTATCTTTTCTTGTTCTGTATTTAAATATTCTGTCAAATCATGTCATCGACACGAAAAAGGTTTTAGTATCAAATCAGCCAGTGCTATGTAACACAAGGTACTGACCTTTCAAAAGCGCGAGTAGTAGGCATTAGTAGGCGGAGTCGAACGGCGGCAAGAGAAGCGCATTGCTAGAAAATGCCAAGTTTATTTCTACGTGTTGAATATGAAGGTTGATCGACTGAGATAGTGAGAAATCGCCTCCGAACCAGATCACAGGGCTAAAAACGTTTCTGTAATATACATACATATCATAAGTATAGAGAAAAGAGAGACATTGTTTGAAATAATTTTTAACATATTTTCTTCAGCTCTTCGTACTGAGAAGAACCTCATTTAAAATAATAGAATAAAGAAAAGATTGATAATGCTGATGATTATATAAATTGTTTATATATGTTTCAGGGGCAAAGTCCAAGAACTCATCGCTGGCACGATCTGCTCACCATAATGCTGTATATAATAAAAATAATTTAGAATGTACTACTTTATTATTCTATGCTGCAAGTTTGTATTTAATTCCAAGCATTGTTTTATTGTGTATTATGGTTTTGTGCTGAGATGGGTATAGTTGGCCCCCTTATTTGAATCATTGCCAAGTTTTAAAATTTTATTTCCGTTACAGATTTTTGCATCCGCAAAGTTGAATTAATAGTTTTTAATTTTCCATTTTTAATTTATTTTTTTTATGAAGTTCGAATACTACTATTAGATGTAGTTGGATTTAAAATAACGTCGTTGAAGTCGAAGTCTAATTCACTGATAGAAGAATGATATGTTAACGTCACATCCTTTGATTTATTCCAGCAAGTCGTCGTGGGCTCCTTAGTATTAAAATCCAAACCGTACACTTCTAAAGAATGCGACGATTCTAACCTATTCCTTTCAATATAATATCTTTTCGCACCATCTTTGTACTTTATTTTATAAGCGCGTTTATGGTTTGTAGTATTAAAAATAGATCTTGACTGCCGAATTGAATTCTGTCCATTGACATTTTTATTTTTTTTAGTTTTACGTGAAGATATAACTTTACGTCGCATCAAGACACATTCTTCTGTAAACGTTTTGGGGGCAAAGGAAATTTTTTTCTTATTTCGCGCCATAACTTTTAATGCTTGAAATATACTCTGTGGCTCTTCAAAGATATCCTTATTTATTTCCAGTTCCTGTTTCAGTGCTTTGATCAAATCATTTTTGTTTTTAAATTTTGTTTTACGATTCATTCCAACACTTTTCGATTTTTGCGGTATTTTAGTTTTATTGGCGTATACGAATGACTGCGCTTTGTTTTTTTTAAACTTATTTTTTTTTAATCTTACCTCCTCTTTGGAAGGACTAATAAAAAGTGGTTTCGCTTTCATGTTTATACAGTCATAATCGTTGTCGTAATTATTTTCTGCATTCACGTGCTGCGGATTTGGAATTACTTCTTTTGTTGTATTTAACGCTTTACCCTTTTCTGTATCGATATGCAATTCACTGGCTACTGACTCGTTTATTTGTAACTCAGTTTTCGAGTCATCGATTGGCTTAGTCGCATCGTACTCTGCTCGTACGTTATAAACACTGATAGTTGTTTCTAGCAAATCGACAAAAAAATTGTAAAGGTTCTTCTGCACTTTCGGTGTATCTGCCACTAATGTTCTCGGTTCGTCGTCAAGGTATCTTAACTTTTTCACTTTCCTCACATTTCTGCCTTCCATGATAGCATTCTTTAGATCATTAGCAATGTTTTGGTGTTCGTCATCATCATTTTTGTGTGCACTATCGTTGGGCAAATAGTTTGATGTATTTGACTTTAGAGATACATCTTTATAGCTCCATTCTGAATAATTTGACGGTGTCTGAGCTATTTCTTTCTTGGACTGCAACACCACCATTTTCTTTCGATCCTCTCTAACAAATTTCTTGTTTAACACTTTAGATTTGAAGTTCTCTTTGGTGTTTCTTGTATCATTTCCTTTATTTTCGTCATTAATGTTTTTAGATTTTATACTTGTTTTGTTTTTATTACCCTTATCTTTCTTTAAATTTTTGATATCTTCCGCTGTATCATCTCCAGTTTCAGGGTACTGAGTGCCTGTTGTTGATTTGGATAGAATTGTTAGAACTGATGCTAGAAACTTCTTTTGTCCTGGACGAGGTCGGGATGGTGCTTTCTTGGTTATTGTATCATCTTTCTTACCTAAAACATTAATAATATAATTTGACACTTGTAACATTTTTATGAGACAAAATCTGAGCTACTTTGTTATCACCCTTACCATTAGTCAAGTTTGGTTTTGTCAATCTCTTCTCTACATACACCCCTCGTTTCTTAAGACCGTGATGTGGAAAGTCAGCATTGCTCCTACTCTTCTTATCAGGCTGCGTCTTCCTCTCCTGTCTGATTTTCTTCGATATACCACTATTCGAGGACTTCGACTTTACTACGGTAGATTTTGGATCCATTGCGATTGATTTCCAAATTTTAATTGCTGTGGTGGCCTACAGCATTTTTGGGCAAGTCTTTTTTATATTTTTGGAAACATTAATTTCACATTAAATGATTATTGCAAATGGTAATGATTGACGTGTGTCATCTAATAATGCAAGCTTACGTGAAGAGTTTTTTGATAGTTATGTGTTTAATATTATATTAATAACAATGAAACAATAGGTTAACTTGAGCAAGCTACATAATGCAATGTAATAATACAACTAGTATATTTTATTACTTGAATAACTCACAAGTCTCAAGATAACACAATTCTTTTTTATTTTTTTAATAATATCGTACAGGAACTACAATCGTTTCCGTTAGGGTTCAATAAATGACAATGTCACTTTTCCCAAAATCTCGATGGCAATATTCGATTGAACAATATTTACGAATAGCAAAATTATTAAAATTCCCAGTATTTTTTTCAAATTTAAAGCACAATGGCAAATAAAAATACAAAGATAACCGAGCGGTTGCAGAGGGAGGGAAAACCTATGGACTCGAAAACGCGTGACCGAGGAGATAGTATTAAGAAGCAAGATAACATTAAACATAATCCTAATGAGCGGAATGTTCCTAGAACGATCCGTAAACCAATTATTTCTGACAGAGGCGACGTACCAAGCAACAAAGCCACGAAGGTGCAAGCGAACAAAGACAAGACTAACGAAAGGTCTAGAACTGTGAACGAATTAAAAAGTAAGCTTATGGCCCATATCTTTCCTGATGGTGTAACTGAAGTAGAGAAGGTGTTAAATATTAAGGCATCAATTATAAATACTGCAGTGAATCAAATAAAAGTCGCAGAGAAGAAGACCATAAGTGATAAAGTTCAACAGAGATCTAAACCAAATAACAGAGATTTAAACAATCTGAGTAAAGATGTGAAAAATTCAGTGATGTCTGATTTGAAGAATGGTATGTCTAATTTAAATAAAGTTCATAATAGATTAATTGCCAGGTCAGGAGTTTTCTTTTATATATTGTGACTATTTCAAACGTGGTTAATTGATCCCAAAACAGGCTCCAAGAAGCCCGTGTAATGGGAACCAGATGACTGATATATTATATACTTTTAGATATAAAACGTCAGATCGGCGATGTTATTTGCACCTCGTAAATTAGTGAGGGCGACTATGTCAGTAACCGAACAAAGAAAAACCGCGAGTACACTGTGATCACATTGTATTAACGTTTTACTAATTAGCCCGCATTTTAAACTCTATTAAACTGGGCAAACGTAACGAATACCAGAGTAACCGTCTAACACCTAACAGAGCTAATCCCGCACTGTCAGCCGACGGAACACGAGTAATAAAAAGGGGCCCTTCCAATATTCTGCACCGGCGTATAGGGAGTTCCCCGTCCACTCGTGTCGTTGTTAGAAAGGGAGTTCCCCGTCCACTCGTAACGTTGTCTCTAACAATACATATACCTAGAAATATCAATATTTCCTCTTGGAACATTCATTAGTTATTCGTGTTACCCAAATATTCGATATTCTAGTGACAATGAATTTTTATTCAGTGACCCATAACAGTGTAATGTATGAAACAAATTTATATTAGAGCTTTAACTTTAGAGAGTTTTAACTTTAATTTTTTCGCAGATAGTGTAAGAAACCAACCTAGTTTTCAATCAGACTCGAAAGAAATTATTTCAAATTTGAACAAATTTAATAGCACGAGAACAAATCACAATGTGACTAAAAAAGAGAGAGAGACTACGGTCAACAGGAAACCGATGATCAAAACTGTTAAATCTAAAAACGACAACAGAGTGTATAAAGCTGTAACTTTTACCGAGCAGAAACGTGTGAAGCCGACCGTATTGGAAATTAATATACCGAATGTTCAGGTAAAATTTATAACTGAAAAACAAACTATTTTTTTATAGTCTAAGAACAATAGTTAGAAGGCGCTGACTATCAAAAAATTATACTATACTGGCTTGATTCACGTATGATACTAAATCATAGCGCGACTAGTTTCGGGCCTATCCGAGCCTTTTTTTATGGGCTTCCCCTAACGCAGTGAGCTTTCGGAGGAGTCGCCACCAGTCTTAATCATAGATGCTCATTCTTTTCAATGTCGCTATTATCAAAAATTGAAAATTGTATTTCTTTCTCAACGGAGATAAAAAGAAGAGTTTTTATCATAGTTCCATTACAGGTAAAGAAAACAAAAGCTAAGTTGATCGATAAGAATCTAGAAGTGAAATTATCAATGCAAGTGACTTCTAATAAATCGACAAACAAATTGAATGTCAAAGAAAAACCACAACCGACTCGTCGTAACAGATTACACGAAAGAACGAAACGGAAAAAACTGAACAGATGTATATCGTCGCCTGATAAATTTAAAAAAGTTGAATCCCCGCCAACAGAAGTAGCGAAATGGGGGCCATCTTGTATTAACACCCACACCAGACCATACTACGAGGCATGGGTGAACACAACTCTGGCCGCGATAAGCAAAATATCGAAAAAAGACAAACTGTATTTGGAAAAGCAAAATATAATCAAATCGTTTCAGAAGTCTTTGGAAGATAGGGTGATTTCACCGGAACTAGTACATGAAGACTACAATAATGAATTTTACACGGGAAAAATTAAAATTAAACACAAGAATCTGTCTAAAACTAACCGACAACCACTAATAACCCCATTGCTAGAATAAAAGCTTGTAAATTTAGAAAAATAATATAGTAAAATGAACTTACTAACTTTTTATATAAAAATTGATATTATTAAATTTTTTTAACAGACAAGGGTATTTTACCAATGAAACAGTCGTTCTTCTTGTGCGTCATAAAAGCTGTTTAGAAACTTCGAAAGAGGGATTGGCAATTAATTCATTTCTCAGTCAATCTGCACCGGAGTTGATAATGCGACAACGCGGAGTCGTATGCTAAGGTATTCCCCAATAGCAGCAGTATTGCCTAGCAATATTAAAGAATCTACATTCACATTTTGTTAATAAATGTTCCTGTAATTAATTGTTCTTGATCAACATTATTTTAATGATTCGGTCGCAAAGATTATTAGTTATACATAACATTTAGTCATACTTAACATTTTGCGGCCTAAGTAGGTATGTTATTTTCATCAAGCAAGAGTGAAGCCACTGCTGCTTTGCAGCCGAAATAGGATTCCCTTAACTTTTGTTATGGGTACTACCAACTCCACTACCCAAAGCACACTCGAACATTATCTCGGAATCACTGTTTCTGTTTCTAATTGTTGCTGAACCGCAATATCACTTAATATCCGAAGCTCAATAGGCTTCAATGGCTACGTTCGAGGAGAGGATCAATAAAACCACATGTTTTAGGAACTCTTTAATGCCAAACGAAGCTGCTTATAAAGCTAACACTTATAAAGTATTTAACTTAAAACGTATCACAGGTCATGATGCCCACACAGCCTTTAAAATTCTGATTGACATTATCCTTATTAAAAAAATACTTATGTACAAAATACCGTTAGAGGTCGACAGATGTAGAGATTCAATTAGTTTTTTTTTTATTAGATCAAAACATTACAAGCAAAGTTCTGACGTTGTTTTGACTTTTAAATATGACCATTGCCACGTAGTATTCACCAATACTGAAATTGTAGACTCTACTTGGGCAATTATAGAATCGATTTTGTACTGTTAGGTAAATTATCGACTTACCGTCTACTTATAATTGATTTGAGACTCGATAATATCTTAACGGAATATGTAATATTTTTAAATAAATCTGTCCCAAGCACATACTTTTTATTAATTATAACTAAGCATGACAATCTGTGAGAAAATAATAGCCAATCGTTGGCAACAAATAAATAAAAATTTACATTGTTTGTGTTGAGTATTTTTGGTGCGAATTAAAGTAAAACAACACTTGTTTATACTCTTTGACATAATTGGTAGCAACAATTAAAAAGCAAATATAATAAAATCAAAATGAAACCTATTAACAATTTTTATGAGAAAACATATTATGTATATAAATATATATGTAACTTTTTTAAACAGACCACGGTCACTGCAAGCCATAGACAACAGGTATTCCAACCTAAATAGTACACGATTAGTATACGACCAATCATTGTGAGCAATTTTTAAAAAGAAAAATTTAAAATTTCCCCAACTGTGAGATACAACGTCGCCTGCAGCTACACTAGTGCCGCCTATTATGAAACTACCGCCAAAGAACATTTAAATTATTACATTCCCATTTAAGGGTTGTTGTGGTAGACACAGAAATTTAAGCACAAGGTGATCCAACTGAAGCTTTAGAACATCCATCAAAATATTTTTTTAAATTGAAGCACTTAGGTATACATATATAGCAGTGATCGTAAAAAAATCACCCCAGCCGAGTGTTCGGCGATGGTTGAGTTCCCATTCAATCTAACCTACGTTCCCAAGCAGACCATAAACACTAGCCTTTCTTTAAAACACTAGCTATTCAGACGAACAGACCCGCGTGGAAAAATCTACATTTTATAAACAGGCTTTACATTGTAAAAAGACGCGAAACAACTCGGCGCAAACTATGCATAATAATAATAATGATAATCGACCCATTTGTCATTTCACTGTTGGAATATGGGTCTCTTCTCATATTGAGAGGGTCAAGGCCATAGTCTGCCACGCTGG
>DWME01003114.1:0-19091 GCA_018244795.1 Parelbella ahira ahira | reverse complement strand
GAGGGTTAGTTTTATAGTCGTTGTTGCATAGAAATTTTGAAATAATTTTCTAAAGTAAATCGTTTCGCGACACGTATTTTAAAAACGTACATGTGTACTGAATATTTCTTACATACACTTTTAATATTTTTAATTTATTTAAATCCTTCGAACTATAAGAAATATAAAGGTTAAACCTAGGAAAACAGAATATGTGTACGTTACTATACTCCAGTATGAACGTAGGACCTCTCGATCAGCAGCCGTCTATGCGACCACTCGATCAACAAGGCAGTCAATGATGTGAATTAATTTTATACGTCATATTTATTTTATCAATTTTGCTATTGCAGCTTAAAATAAATTGAAGTCTCAGTTACTAAAATATCTGTCTCTGTAGCTGCAACTGCGGCTGAAACTATTCTCCCGAAAAAATATATTGGGCTAAGCCGGCGCCCGGCACACAATCATTTGTAATGTTGCTTACAAACGACAATAAATATCAACAGTCGCTGTGCGCGTTCGTCCTACAGACCAGGACTCCATCCACGGCCATCTTTTGAATCATAAATGTCATAAATATTCAAGGCGAATTGTTGATAACATATATTTGCAAATAGCGGGCGATGAACTTGTGAAACTTATTACAGACGTGTGTTGTCTTCGTATGAATCAAAAAGATAACAATTAATTAGTGAACATAGTCTGATCATATTTTGGTAATTGGATGTTAATATTGCTATAAAACTATTAATATTTTCATGAAATGTTTGTTACCGAAGCAGTGAGCTAAATTAAAATTTTGGTTCACTTCAACCATTTTATGAAAAAATAATTGAATATATAAGACTGCATTTTATAGACATAATGAACAAGTTCAATCACATTCAAAATCAATATTGCCAAAATTTTAAAGGTAAATTAAATAAAATTTAAACATAATAAATGCGTACGTACCTATTTAAGTAGAGTAGTAAATTCCTAGTAATAGACGACCACAGCACACTTCACTCGCTGCTAGTACCAGGCGGTAAGAGCCGGCAAGAGAGCGCCTCGTCCGAGTACCGGTTGCACGACGCGCGACGCTCCGAGCATAAATGCGCGCCCTAGGGCCGCCCCCTGTGTTTTATGTCGCCCGCGACTCCAAGCTATGCGTATGTAGTCAAAATAAACAAAACAAAATCGATTTGGTGCTAAAGAAAATTATAAATTTTTCCATTGCTGATAATACTTAGGCATACAGAATGCCTTGTGTATATATATAAATTTATCATATCTCTTACAGTATAAACGATACACGGCTCTGCATTAAAAATAATCAATGTATTAATTACTAAATCTTAGTTTCCATGGAAAATATATCTGCTTGGACTCCTGGACTTGGACTGACTGTATAAGTAATATTTGAGACGTCATAAAAATGACTGGACATTTGAGGAATGTCTTTAACAACTTCCGCTAGGCTTCCACGTAGTGTTAGCGCTGTGGAAAGTGTAGTCACCAAAGACCTATAACCGTTTAGGACTATTACTATCAATGCATATGTTGCAGGTTGCGAAGTGGCGCTGCATTCCGCGGCACGTGATAGTGCAAGCCGCGGCTCAGTTGCGTCATGCGTTCCGACACTTCTAACACCTCGCGTACAGCTGCCACACTGTTGCGTAATGCAGGACAGTCCCGGTTATACAGGACCTGTTCTTTTCGACGTGATCATTATTTATAGTAATTTATTATTTTATATTGTTACTTAATAAGCATCAGCAGCAGTAACAATAACTTTGTTATTATCGCGTCTACTGTTTCGGAAAACTATTTGTAGTAATAAAGGAAGTAACAGAGAAGCAATATAACGTAGTAAGTGACGTCAAAGCATCGACTAGAGCTCAATGCGATTAACTGCAGAACGATTATTATCCGCAGTGTGTGCAGAAAAGTCACTAGTGCTCGTGCAATGTCTCCACATTACGTGACCCCTGCAGTACGTAAAGCAGAAATAACAGGAAAATATAGCGTCAGGTCAATTTAGACATTATCAAGGTCATCTCGCAGTAAAAAGTTCGTTCATAATTTGAATTTAAGTTGTCACATTCAAGGAATTATGCAATGCTTTAATTCAATCCTTGAACTCTAACTACGTCTAATTCATATGTTATATTTGTGGGCTCTACATACCTATTTTACTCTTTATACTTCATAATATATTTAAATCAATCTATTTCGTTGTTTTTTTTTACTGTAAGAAACGGACAGTTTTACGGACTGGCTAAATCAGCATATGTGGTTAGATTAAGAAATATACACTAATGGTAATGATCATTATAAATGTTAATTTTATATTATAAATATTTAGCATGCTATTAGAAGCTAATACTGTATGCGTTAAAAATCTCGGGTAATATTTATCACTGATCAGTATACCTACTGATTGTACACCAAGCCTTTTTACAACTGTCAAAAAAACATAAAGAACTTTTTCGCTGTTCATAACTTTTGTCAACAGTGGCCTTGTCCACTACAGATAATTAACTTTTTCTGTTTACTTGGCGTCGGTATTTCTTTGATCCTGTATTGGGTAAGCAATAATTGGTACGAGTATCACAACGTGAGAGCGAGCGACCGCATCGCGAGGCACAGGCTGCGTCGCGGCGGCCTGGTCGCGGATAAAAACATCGCTTTTGGAAGTTTAACGGTCATCATGCCAACATCGAGCCCATCTTGATATACCTACCTATATTTATGCGACTGTTCGATTCGTTTTGTTTTATTGGATTTTAATATAATGTGTAATATGTACATATGTGTTTAATTTATACCAACTTATAAATTATAAAATCATGTGATTTTATAATAAATAATACTTTGTTATTCCACTGTTGGAATATGGGTCTACTCTCGATTTTATAACGCCATTCACCAATATAGATTTTAGAGAATTTTCATAAATTTTATGCAAAAGTTTGTTTATATCATTTTATTTAGAAATATTCTTACATTTTTATTAGACTTTTAAAATGTTTGGAGTTTAGTGAAACTGCTTCCTTTTCATATATATTTATTAGATATACTTATTTATTGTTTATATTTCTTTCTCTCTCGCACCGGAAGCAATCTAATATAACTAGTTTATCCAGTTTCGTCAGAACCACGAACCGTTTCATGTAGACCTCCCTTTCGCACCTTTCTTACTACAAATTATGTTTCTGATGAAGCTATCGAAGTTTAAGTTATAATTGTGATCGACGGCCACGAGTTTGCAAAAGATCTAAAGTAGGACAACTTTGAAAATGATATATTATTAAAGTTTACGAAATTACCTGTCGTGTTCTCGATGTTTGTGACTCTCTCGTAATATATAATTAATTTTTAAATTTACATAGATCGGTTGAATCTACTACCACCCACTGACTAGCCGTTGCTATCGGTCAACTAGCCTACTCGGTACTAATCCTTCTATATCTAAGTCAATTATTAAATAAGAACACATAAATTCACAAATTAATCTTTTTGTTTCTATAACATAAACTTGACAACACATTGGATCCCTCAAAAAGAACACGTTTACATATTTATGTATATGTTATATTTTCCTATAGCATTTAAAAATTTTATTAGTGTACAAGAAACACGCCGGTCTGTACAGAGACATATTTGGCACACTTGCTTATCAATGTCTAGCGCGGAAGGTACTTCTGTGATTTTATATTACACGTATTACTATACCGTCACACTAGGACTTTTTTGGGGTAGACAGAATACACCGCGTGCTACTCGTATATATCTCTCACACCTGACGTGCTTTTTTTATGTTCAACAGCCTCTTAGACACACACTCCAATAGATTCCTTATTTATTTTCTTCCAAAAGACAAACATCATGACTGGCAAAGTTATTTTTCAATATAACTGTAAATAATAAAAACATTGATAGTACAATTGAACCACCAGTTCGATATGAGTGATAATGCAACATTGCAAATTACGCAACGCTGATATTGTAAATGATTATTGTTTTTAAACATACTCTATGAACCGGATGTTGGAATACCACCCAGACGTGGGGGAGCAGTGAACCGGGCATGAACAATAAGTAATCTTACCGCTAACAGAGATATCTCTTCTAGACAGCCTTGCAGAAAATTTTAATTGAAATATAAAGGGGAAAAAAGAAATAAATACACAACTTTAGAAATATACATAATTTAATAATGTACCGGCTCAACTCTAATGTTTCGTCAGGATTTCGGTCTTAACCAAGGTCCCGGGCGTAACAGCCGTCTGCAGTGAGCAAGCGCTAAATAACACCAGTTAGTTAACCCGGTACGTAATTATGTATATCTATAGTTTATTGCGAAGTTTTCAACTGTAGTCATGTAATCATTTATCCCTCATGACTTTGTTAAATCTTTAATTTTTTAATATGGGTGGGAGCGGTGAGGCCGCGGTCCCGCCTGATGGAAAGCGCGGAAGCGTCCTAAGGCGGACTACGCATATCTAAGAGAAACTTATTCACTCTTGCTTTGAATAGTCCTGGGTTGTGTATGTTCGGAAACAGCCACTCAATGTTCCTCCTTGGCCCTGTGGATAAGAAACGTGGTCTACTCGATGAGAGATCGCTGTATGAACAGTCGACAATACCAGATGTCACTACCGGGAACCGAGCGTTGGGCTCTATAGAAGCATTGCGTGCTCTACCAGCTCTACTATAATGATTGCTCGTGCAAACTATTTAGCAACGATGTGGTTCGCATGGCGCTATATCGTAATGGCGCAGATTCCACAACCACCACATAAACTCGTGGCTGTCGTCGATATTAAGGTTTATGTTGGACACGTGCAAGTTGTGGGTGAACTATTATTATCGATATACAGAGAGAAAGAGGTTTCTAAAGCGTTAAAATTTTACTTTAGTGTAGATAAAACCATTGATAATCTGTGACATGGTGACCAATTACCGTCGCTTGGCAATATGCTGTTAGGCATGCCTGTTCCTTTTAAGGTCTAAAATTGTTTAATTCAACAACGAAGGTACAGCGTACTGGTACCTGCTCATAACACTCACTATTTATAACAACGATGTGTAATTTTTGCGACTTTCATCATAACGAGCTTACAAGTAGATTAGACCTTCACACTGTAGGCAGCTACGTGTTGTCAACTTATGTAAATATATGTAGCGATTACATCATTTTTCTGCTTTCCTACTCTATTTTGATACCGCATCGCTAAATGCATTGTCTGCACGTACTTCGAAACTATTCAATATGCAAAATTAAAATTCCCCGATTACTATAAAAATGTATATTAAATGTAGGTAATATGTTGTCATAATGTTTTCAATTATCTGAATTTATGACATTTTACCTAATGCTTAGATAAATAGACAAAAATTCTTTAATTAGTTTTATATCAAAAGTTTTTGATCGTAACATAACGCCTGTAATCCTCGAAGGGGTAGGCAGAGGCACTCCTCTGCGTACTACACTTAGTACACTCTCACGTTTCACCAATTACGTTTACGTCCCATGGAATAGGTGGTGAGCCTATTGCCATACACCGGGGCCAGATCCAGATTCCGAGTCACCACTACAAAATTCTAAATTAGAAAAATCCAATCGTACCCGACCCGGTATTTGAACCTAGGACGTCCCGATCGGTAGTCGCGTTTGCAACCGCTCGACCAACGAGGCAGTCTAGAATTAAAGTTATTGATATGGTAGTTAAAGTGCTTTTAAGTATCAATATAGAAGTTGTAAAAGAAAAAGTTAGTAAATAAGTACTGTTACATGAACTATGATGAATAGAAGCAAAACATGTCTGTTTGTTCATACATGACCCATGCAGACTTCCGCGCGCCCAGCGTAATAACAGGATGACGTAAAACTGGCCTTATGGGGTTGTTATTGAATATTGTACATAAAATCTTAATAAACGTATTGTTGTTGAGTAGGGTTGTTATTATTTATAATATTCGTAATAATTTATTCAAGTAGATAACGAGAATTATTTAATTATAATCACGTGGTACCAGGCCTTTATAAACAGTGGCGTATTAACAGCATCGTAACGATATAAGTACCTACATATAACGTTCTGCTAGAGTCTGCTTTTCAATCATTCTCCCATCGAAATCGTTTAGATTCTAGATAATTATAATGTATATATGTATAAAATGTGATAATAATAACTGTAATTTCTTTTTGCAAAGTTTTTGGGTGATTTGAATAGAAATGTAAGTATTTGAAGTACCTTCGTTTGGACTTGACATGAAACCCGAACAAAGATTACATTTCATTTCCGTAAAATATTCTGGATAACTTTCTTGTGGACCTTGAACACTGCAGAGTGAGTTTCTAACAGCGCGTCAAACTTAGGAGTTTAGCATAGGACAATTGCTTGTTGTAGATAAAAATAAAATAAGTACGGGCAGTTTCCTGATAACATACATACATGGGCAATCTGAAGGACACGGTATTTATTAGATACAAGGGACCTGGTCTACTGAAATCCCAATTTTCGTAAACGGTTATCGTAAAAATTTTAGACATACAGTTGACTATAGGTATCTATAGATAACTCTGGTTGGTAATCAAAATTACAGTTCTGGCTTAAACTAAATTTGTTAATTGTTCTGGAAAAAAATACGTTAAACATTGCGGTAAACAAATATAATCGTAAATATTGCTCGTGAAAAAACTTTTATCAATATACATAGTAAGTTCAAGCTAGTTAGTGACATTCTGCATAGAATCGGAAACGTACCAGATAAATCCTCTTTAATAACGCCTATTAACCTAGACAACATGTACACTAAAGACTGAATAATATAATTCATCTCATTACTCGATCGACTCTACCCATTGTATATACACTTACAAACCGTTTGCAGCTTCAAGATTAATAATTTCGTTTAACTTCTTAATTCTGTCTCTTAGGAGTTTCTTGAACAGCCAGCTCTAAGGCGTGTAGCCTGCCAGTAGTAGTTACTACCAATTACTTATGTACCTATCATAGGAAACTCGTGTCCGAAGATAGAACGATTACAAGATGACGGTGTTTCTTCTAAGTGACAGGTGCATTTTTCCAGTTTTTCGTAAAAAAATATCAAGTAATTTAGCGTGCAGCAGTAAAAATTCCTATATAATTTTAATAGTTACTTCCATTTATATGCACATGCAAGTGCATATATATGCACATGCAAGTGCATATATTATATGCTCATGCAAGTGCATGTAAATGGAAGTAACTATTCCAATTACATGTAATTGTAAGTAGGTACATACGAGTATCTACATGTACGAGTAGGTATAATACACACACCCAAACATACATTTGGTACATACCCAATCTGAGAGGAGACCCATATTCCAACAGTGTAATGACAAATGGGTCGATTAAAAACATGCATTTAACTGAAATTGAAACAAGAGTTGAAAATTCAAACTAAACTTATGCCCTTAAAGATCTACGCGTAATCGGTATAAGAAATAGTTTATTTTGTTCTCTGCTTTATTTGTATGTAAAAAATCAAGCCAGCCCGTTATCTCGCTGTCGCGGGAGACAGCTGCACAACAATAAATAAAATTTCGTACTAATAAGCATATGTAGAGGTGTCATGGTAAGTGGAGTGCCATTTATAACGAATTTTAAACTAAATAGAATCCCTTATTTAACAGCTAAGGACTCATTTTTAAGCGCACAGTAACAAACGAATAAGCTCCAGACAGGAATTACCGCTACCACCTCTCCACGCGTGTAAACGATCCTGCCTACCCCGAAGAGAACTGCTACAGAGCTGTTAGTGTCAATTAAATAATGAAAGCGTTAGTGTAAGCTAGTATCAGCGGGACTGCAGGTATGGGAATATCGGTATAGGCAAGAAGGCTTCTTACTGACGCTGTCTTTCAATTGTTTACGTTATTTGAAATTAGATTAGTATAACACAATGTTTTTATGTAACACACATAGAAAACAGTAACAGTGTAACAGTAAAGTTGAAATAGGTTACTGATATATAATTTTTAAGATACATAAAATGAGACGATTGATTCACCAAAACAAAATAAGATGTTGAAAAAACCTATTAAGATGCTCATTTTTTTTATGTTATCAGTGGCTATATTATCTACCTCGATCATTATACAACAGCATGTCATGGATTACAACAATGTTGCAATTTCGCTTGACGTAAAAATGGCATGATGTATCTGTTGTTTTATATTAAATTGCACGCGGTCATTTTCTAATTGGGTCGAACTTGTATCGCGACGTGGTCGGCCGATAACCTCTGTATCGCATCAAAATACGAGTGGTTGTAACCGGTGTCGCGTTGATCTTATAATTTCCCCACTATGTAGAGGAGTATACAATGGCTGTATAGTGGCAACACATATGCTGTTTAGTTTTTTTTCTATTAAGGTGTAATGATGCCCTCACTTATTTTTATTTCCATAAAAAAACGTAACATCACGACTGTAATCCCCGAAGGGGTAGGCAGAGGAATGTACTACACCCCCACGTTTCACCAGTTACGTTTAAGTGCCAATGGGATAGGTGGTGAGCATATTGCCTTACACCGGCCACTGATCCAGACTCCGAGTCACTACTAGAAATTCTTAATT
Organism: Parelbella ahira ahira; assembly: GCA_018244795.1. Taxonomy (NCBI): domain Eukaryota; kingdom Metazoa; phylum Arthropoda; class Insecta; order Lepidoptera; family Hesperiidae; genus Parelbella; species Parelbella ahira. The sequence continues at coordinate 10,495 of DWME01003114.1, read as the reverse complement.
TAAAAAATCCAATATTATCCGAACCGGGATTTGAACCCACGACCTCCCGGTCGGCAGTCGTGCTTGCAACCGCTCCACCAATGAGGCAGTCAAATTTACATTATTATTATTATTTACATTTTTATTATTTAGATTTTTTTAAATTATAATTAAATCAAAGCTAATTGGCGTCCAGAATAAATGAATAGAAACATACATACGGCTCTATTTTTGTATATCAAAAGTACGGGAATCTAAGGCAGGAAAAACTTGTGTTATTTGACAATAGCGACAGCTGACAAATCTGTCAAGATGACATGATAAAATTATCATAACAATACTTGTTTGAACCGATTGTAAATAAAGTGTCGATTTATTTTATGATTCTAATAGCTTATCATAACAATGACAATGTATGGGCGTTAAAACATGGACGCTGATGATCCTAGACGACCGCTGCTGGGTATGTAATTATATAATACGAAATAGATTTACCAGCAGCTATACTGCGCAATTTAAGTACATAATCAAGTGAATATATTGGTTTATTGCAGTGAAACTGGGCTAGCGATTTTTTGCCCTGACTAACAAAAAAAATGGAATTTTAAATTTAGACGGGGCACAATAATTCATGTGATATGGGTATCATAGCTTATTATTTTATTGACATTTATTTTACCTTTCTTTGTATGGTTTGTGCATGGAATGTCTTAATATAAATTTGGAAATGCTCTGTTATAAAGAGATATCATTTAAATGCACTTATGATTTTAGCAATGTGTGTGGGTTTTACTGTACTTATCAGTACTTACTCATAACAATACACGTCTACCATCTTTGTTCACTGTACAATACTCTACATTATAATGTTGATATCAAACATATAAGTATGATTGTAATTAACATACAAATAAATGTTTTTGGAGGATTATTTAATCTGCATGTTTACTTGGTTGTAGATTTTTGTTGGATCAAGGTTTGTTAACCAAAGTGAATTGTTGGTGCCCAGCCTGCGTGTTTAATCTAGACCTTAAGATTTTAGGATCCCACTTTGAATGTTTTGAGTTCATATCCAAGCATATTTTAGTTTTCTTTTCAAATATTTTAAAGGTGGAACTTTTCTTGCTATAAATGTGAATAGTATCTAACAGTGGAATGTCAAAATGCTTATGAATATAAATTAAGCCATGAAGAAATAAGCATTGGGCATGATCTGATAAAATGGATGCCTGATTGAAGTTAGGTAAAAATTTCCCTCATTATAATAATTTATACAACAATAATTTTTGAGTGAGCTGGGAATAGCACATTGATCATGTGTCCAGATTAGAATGCTCAATAATATCTCATTAATTGTTAAATGTTTTGTAAGATTTTCCAATAAGTTTACTAATGAAAACTTAGATGCATAAGGTAGGACTAGAAACACCAATTCTTAATCAAGTTATGTAAATATTCATAATGATTGAGCCAAAATGCAAGTGCTATTATTTATTATTGATCATCTTTGATATTTGTTTTGAACCAATCAAATTTCCATTATAACATTCTTACAGCACTTATCAGCAATTAATAAACAGTACATAGTGTGTGAATAAGACCTGTGGGAAAATCATGTCAGGAGTACCTTTCATCAATGAGCATTTATGAAGAGGTGGATGGAAGTAAATAAATGCAAAAGGAGTTACTTAGTATAAGCCATTTGAATTTCTTGAAATGCTTAGTCTATTGCTTTCATAATTCCATGGGATATATGGGTATACATGTACATGACATACATATGTATGTGTACGTACATATGTGTAATGTGTATTGATTTTTCTTTAATTTGTATCTCATGTAGGCTATGTGGGCCATTAGATTTCCACTGGGAGTAGAAAACTCTAATTGGGACTTGTGAGAAATTCCTGTTTTTTCTTCCTTCCTATGTGAAGCCTTATCATCTATCCACCTTAAAAACATTTGCTATTTGTTTTGATTCAGTGGTCACTTAAGTTACCACTTAAATTTGCTGTCTTCATAAAATATTATTTAGTCATATTTTTTAGTCATTATACAGTAACATGTTAGAATATGTTTTTTTTTGGTAATAAAATGTATTTATTACCTAGTACTCATATGCAAAAATTTTAACAACTGTTTATCTTAGGAATTAAGAGACTATAGTTTGTAAAGCTGCCTGTACAGCGGGTTGTAGTGAAATCTCTGCTCTTATCTGTGTTAATGTCTATATACCTATTGACAGATAACATTCGAAGTAGTAACCGTGATATACATTTTTTATCTTTTCTCTATCATCTTTGTTCTTAAGCAGTTAAGACAGGATTCAATAATAGGTATTAAGTATCACCTCTGTAAAATAATGTTGTTCATGTTTTTTAAATATTCAGATGGGTGACAAAATGGCATAAAGTATAATTTGTTTGCTTTAAATACATGAGTAGACTTAAAATCTGAATAGATATCCAAAGTCACAGATTAAGTGTTTTGAAATTGTAAAAATAATTTTATTTTTAAAGATGAATACTAAAAAAATTTCAATGACACCAAGCGAAGGAGAGATTTTTTTTTTTATTTAATTTATGTACACACAGAAAAAAACAAGGGAAAGAAACAAAGGCATCTTTGTATACTAAACATATAATATTGTAATTCTATAATGGAAATTCACTTACTGATATATGATTTAGTTAAAGCAATATACATACATTGTTGGGATATCATTAAAATGTCCTAATCTTTCATATCTTGCTTAATGAACAATGGATTATAAATGCACCATTTTACTATCTACTTTGGCTTAAGATTTACAGAATGTAGTAAGTAATATCACCAAGTGCAATCAGTAAACAAGCTTAAAAAGTTTAAACATATTTTTTTATATTTAGCCAAGCAAATAGTCAGACAGCCTTTTGATGATACTTGGTCACCGTCGCCTACGAATGTTTGTAACACTCAAGGAGTGGCCAATGTGTTATCGGCTGTGAAGGAGAGTTTTTGCTTTAAAGAGTCCCATGTTTTAGTGCTAAGGGAAAATTGATGGCAACTTAATGATTAACCCATTTATCATTCCACTGTTGGAATATGGGTTTCCTCTCATATTGAGAGGGTTATGGCTATAGTCTGCACGCTGACCAAGTGTGGGTTGGCAGACTTTAACACTACAGAAAACTTTTTTTTTTAATTCTAAAGTGTGCAGGTTTCCTCACGATGTTTTCCTTCCTCGTTAGCAAGTGATATTTAAACTTAAAACGCACTTTTATAAAGAGGTGCGCGCCATGGAGTTGAACCCAGCGCCCCCGGAGTGAGAGGCTGAATTCTTAACCACTGGGCTATCACTGCCATGGAAACTGATGGAAACTTATTCCAGATTTATTCAATTTATTTAAATGTTTTTTTTTTGCATAGGAACATTCAATGTAGCGTACAGATTTCGTTTTATGTCAGAATTGACATCCTTATCATAGGACAAAGAGGAATGGATATATCAAGTTTATCGTTCCTGGACTTCTATTAATAGAATCGTCTAAGAGAAAGGCTTATTGTTTTCGTTAACAAAAACGTGTTTTGCTGCTTTTTCAGGTTACACAGCTACGTAAATAGAATTCTTGACTATCGATTCTGAATTGCAGAATGAACAATTGTGAAATTTGCAACAGATATCAGTCCGGGCAAGATATTTGATGGTAATGTTTTCACAGACATTGTGCAGTAACACAATGTTTATTTGATGCAATATTTTTTGATGTTTTGGATCAAATTCGACATGTGTAACCCAAATATTTAACCACTGTGGTATTTCAAAGAATTGTTTTATCTAAGTAAGCGTAAGGTATCAATTTGCATGTATGTAAATATATGCAACGTTCGCAAGCCGCCTAAAGCACGTGGTGCACTTATATGAACTAGGTAACTAATAATATGCACTGATATGAACTAAACGTGTACTAAGAAGTATTTAATTTTATATTTTAATTGCGGCATCTTCAATTGTTAATTCTGATAGCTCAATGTACGTGAAAAGTTTCTCTTCGGTTGAAATATTTTGAGTTAAATTGCAATTTGAAAAATGCGTATTATTTTTTTTAACTGACGACGAGTCAAACAGATGACCAAAAACCTAATAAACGAACGGTATGAAAACATTTTGTTCTAATTATCTAATGATAAATACATACATACATATCTTCACGCCAGGTCCCTTACGGGGTAGGCATAGAGCACGGAGTGCCAAATATCCCTATCCTTACATACCTGCCGTACTTCTTCCGCATTCATCAATCTCTCCAATGATAAATAGTTTTGTCATTAGAATTTTTTTTAGGAATATTCTAGTTAAGACGAGGAAAGCGACCAGATTCATTCAGTCGTGGTTTTGTGTAAATTCTCGAATAATTTTATTATTATAATATCTTCGCGCCAGGTACTGTTAGGGACATAATGTTCTACAATAACGCCACTGATATCGACGCTATGATCTCGTCAGTGTGTAGACAGTAAATGTAATTGATAACTTATTTTTGAAAGAGTTTGTTTCAAAGTTTCAACGGTTCTTATAAAAACGTGATTTAACGGAGTTAATGCTGAATTTAAACGAGTTTAACAACGAATGTTTCGTACTTCTCGCTTAAGATTGTTAGGCAACTTGTTGATTTAGTGTCTAGTATTAGTAGAACTGCCGGTGCAAGTGCATAGGAGCTAACAATAATGACGTAATAAATGTTACCCCTCACATAAATTTTAAGCACCAGTCACATTAGTGAAAAATGTACTGCGCCACTAATGCCTTTTTACTTATTCTAAAGTGTAAGCTGTTACCTTGACTGCCTCGTTGGTCGAGTGGTTTCAAAACGCGACTGCTGATCGAGAGGTCTCGGGTTTGAATCCCGGATCGGATACTATTGGATTTTCGAACTTGGATTTTCTACCTTAGATTTTCTGTCTTACATTTTCTTTGTAGAAATTTCTATTAGTGCCTCGGTCTGTGTCCGGTGTATGGCAATAGACTGTCCACCCATTCCATTAGACGTAAAATGTAAATAGCGAAACGTGAGTAAAGAATCCTCTGTTTATACGTTCGGGGATTACAGACACGATGTTACGTTTTAAACTATAACCTCCAACTCGCCACTGCACCGTTAGTGCCAATGACGAGTATTGAGCCTGTGTAAAGTTAGCCTTTTACAATTTTAAATGATTGTGCTCTTTTTTCTGTTTACCCTTAAATCTCCGTTCAGGCTATAAAGATAAAGAGATGAAACGATGCACGTTGATATGTCATGCGTTCTTTGAAATACGCAGTAACAAATACCTATAGAAATATAGTTAGCACTATAGAAATATAGGTAGTTAGTGTATATTAGCGTATAGTATAACGCGCAGAACTTAACTATGCACCTCGTTATCATGATTTAATAGCGAGGTACTAACTGCGTAGAAAGCATTTGGTTAATTTTTATTATATTATTAGCTATATTTCAATATGAAATCATTTGATACAGGCGTATAACGATAGCTTAGTTGTAGTCCGTACTAACGCGTCGATGGCGAGAGCGATAGGCATTGTTGGATAGGAAGTACCAAGTTGATTCCTTCGGATTGTAAAGTTAGTCACATCCACGCCATCGCCTCGCTTGCAGTGCGGCCACGGTCGGCCTTGCGGCGGCACGCGACGGCTCGTCATTAGCCTCCGAGTGGCCGTGCTGAGTGCGCGTGTGAGATGAGTCGCGCTCGCTAACCATCGCTGCGGTGATAGTGCGAGTGTGTTGAACATGAGTGGAGTTATTGGTATGATCTGTCGCATTAGACATGTGACACGTTGAGGTTTCTATTCTGAGTCTTAGTCCATTGATAATAAGGTCCAACTCTGACCAGGAGGAGTTCTCGGCAGCGTTACCAGCCTCTTAATTACTCCATCAAGTTTTATCACATGTTATTGATTATAAGAAATTCTGTAATTGAACACAGTGAATTTTATATAGAGAGATGGAATTTTATTCTGTGCATTACGCCGTTCATATTATTCATGCTTTCTATGTAATCCTTGCAGGGCATGATGTACGCGAAGACCGTTTCCGCAGGGTGGCGAGGAAGCTGTGCAGCTTGGAGTCATGGCAGCGGAGGCTGCCGTTTACTATATGGTTGCCGCGGTACAGCGTGGAGTGCTTGCTGCGGGATATCATAGCAGGTGAGAAGGCCAGTACTGGCAGCAAAATAAACTATTCGTAATGTATGTATCACTTGGTTTCACTGATATGTTGTGTCAGTGGCTAATGGCCATGGGTATCGGAATCTGTATTTAGAATCGGAATCGGTATATGTATTCATATTATTTTTATTAATTGTTGTGGGTTATCCAGCGGTGGATGGTGACAGACTGATAGTGTGTATGTGCGTGTGTGCGTACGTGCATGCATGCGTTCATGCCTGCGTGCGTGCGTACTTGCGAGCATGCGTGCGTGTGTGCGTATGTGCGTGCGTGCGTGTGCGTGCGGTAATCATATTAACTCCATTTTATACAAAAAAAAAAAGATCACAGAAGTCTTACTTAGAATGTACAGAATCAATATAAAATTTTATAAATGAATAATAATAATAGCATGAAGTTGGTAGTATACCCGGACTCCGCAGTCCACAGCACGGCGCTCGTCGCGAGCGGTCAAAAGGCCCGCCTATGATGACTTTAATAGTGGACAATGCGGTGCCAATTGTTGTCTCACGAATACATATCTGTAATAGGTTCCAAGCACTTGTCGCGCGAAGGCCGTAATATAATAATAATAATAATCATTTATTTCAAGAAATTATTCTCATATCAGTAAGTTAGTGTAACTTAGCCTATGTTAGTATTATATTTTACCAATTGTTAAATTAAATTAAATGTGTATTTATTATTGTGTTAAATTAAATTAAATAATCTGTATTGCTTTTTGCCAGATACACACATACCTATGTATAGTGTAATATATGTATATATGTTTATGATGAAAAGTATTTATGTGTACACTGTTACTCCATAATATCATTCCACCTCGTACCACCTGGTACAATTCATAATATTTTGGCATATACCAAATCGTCACAACATTAGGTTATGTACCAAAAACAAATTATTCATTACTCGTCATTGCAAAAACATGCGCCGTCGGTCGCGCCAGCGTGCATGTAGCGGAGCTTAAAGCTGCGAATTAGAAGTGAGTATTTTGCTCATTGTATATTTCCTAAAACTCGTAATTATCGAAATCTATAAAATCTCTAAAACTATCTATTTGTCTATGTATGTAAGTCGTTTACTCAAATATGATAATATTGTACGTAGTTTTATATCGTAACATTGAACCGAAGCGCTGCACTCAATATTCTATTGAGGTATCAAGTAACGTAATCGCCGAGACTGATAACTAAATCGCGTGTCGATCACCTAACTGCCTCTTAATATGTTCTTAGATTTTGTGTGTAATCTATTTATTTATTAACACATACATGACTACCACATTAGGTTCTTTCATAATATTGTTTCGTTCACTGTTATGAATATTTCCGCTAAGCAATGACTACTGTTTACTTATTTATGAATATGTACTAAACATGTAGCTGCTTGGATAAAAGGGGAGGTAGTTTCACAATGTTGCTCCACGAGTAAATAAAGTCAATTATTATTATATCGTTATATCGTCACGTCAGGTGCCATATGCGTCAGGCAGAGAGCACCGGTTGCCAAATATCTCTATCTTTCCAGACCTGACCTGAGTATATAATGTGTACATAAAACTGATGTATATAGTATTGTCGTTTGTTTGTCGCAGGTGTAACAGTTGGTCTGACGTCAATACCGCAGGGGATAGCGTACGCTATGGTGGCCGGACTGCCTCCGCAGGTGTGGATTACAAAAACATGTATCATATAACTCGCATAACTCAACTAGGCACATCGCTATGGTGTCATAATAACGAGATATTGATGCTTCCTTTCAATGGCGTAGTAGGAGGCAGGCGCATTCCTGGTAAATGCTAAGTTGTTTCTGTGTATTGTACAAGGCAAATGGATGTAAAACTTCTTTGACAATGTTTTAATTTGACATATGCGAAAATTGAATAAATGATCCCTATAATAACAGCCTATAACTGACTTAAACATACGGGTTTTTCTCGAACCTTCCCCATGAACAATAATATAGCAAATTATTTTATTGTTCCTGTTCACTTCATTTGGCATTGATTGATTAACAATTTTCTAATTGTCAATATAAATGACTATATTGCTCTTGCACTCATATGTCTCAGCGTATGCGATCGAAACATGAAGTCGAAATACCAGTCTTTTTTTATTTTATTTCCCCTGTTTCATGGTCATATTAAATCCGAGTGCAAAGGTTTAATACACACCAAAGTATATAAAATCAGGTAGATTTGTAAAGTAGATACATATAGTACACAATAGCCCAAAATTGTATAGGTGTGGTTATGATACCTCGATGTTCGGAAAATACTGCTTCTGGCAGAATACTTCTCTCGCTGTCTTTATACGAAGCTCGGAAACGTACATATGTATTATATCTTTATAATTACTTATACAGTGAGCATGTTATCTTATCTGCATTCGGCCTCCGCAGGCAATTTTTAATAAACACACTACTTATACATATTGCCTGGTGTTTTTATCATATTTGTTCATTGAGCTTCTAAAGACTCAAGCTCTCAAGTCAAAAATAACATGTTCATCTCTTGGTAATTCCCGCCATACTATAAGGTGCGGAGTAAAACGACTGTTCGGTTTTAATACATGTTTATTACTCATCCACTTTTACACATCATTAACATATATAAGTACCTATCGCCACGATACCAATAAATCAAAAGTGGCTGGCGGATTTTTAGAAAAATCTAAATGCAATCCGTTTTTGCCCTCAGCCCGTTTTATGGTATATGCTCACCTCTAATTCCATAGAACGTACTCGTATAACAGATTTAACTGGTGAGAAGGTTGAGTACTACGTTCTCCCGCCATAGATCGGTTATATGGTAATGATGGATTTACATCGTTATACATTTCGAAGTGAAACTTCTCCGGACGCGGCAGCAGAGTAACTCTTACGCGAAACACGTATGTTGTATGAGTCTAGTTAGTATAGTATTTATACGTTTATTTATAACACATTAGCTTTTATTCGTATGCTATAAAAATACATTATTAACATTATGACTGACTCGGTGGTCGAGTGATTGCAAGCGTGACTGTTAATCGAGAAATCCTGGGTTCGATCCCCGGAATGGGTACTATTCGGATTTGCGAAATTCCTAGTAGTGAAATTCCTAGTATGGCAATAGGGTCACGATTCTATTATGGGAAGTAAACGTAACTGGTGAAACGTGGGAGTGTTCTACACTTCTCAGCCTACCCTTTCGGGGATTGCAGGTACGATATATATATATTTTTTAAATATATGTATAGTGTTAAATATTATAAATTTGTACGAACCCTTACTGTACCGGTCTCACTCGCACTTGGTCAAACTTTTCAGATTACGTACCTTCGCAAATAAAAAGTAAAAAGTGTAGACTAAAAGTGGAATTTAAACCATTCTCTATATGATTCTGATACATCATGATTTTGAAACACAAAAGGTTCGATTGCTTGGTTTGGCGTGAGTTTTCTTAACATAACAGTTGATGGATAGCTATTTGTCAGGATATGCTAGTGATTTACATATTGAGTCATTACGAAACACTCAATGAAAGTGTTAGCGTAAGACGAACAAGCTTGTTCAGTATCATTACCATATTTCGCTCGGAGTTATATAGAAAGTGAGAATATTAACTTGATCGTTTTGTATTCATTAATAATGGCTTCTAAATGTCAATTATATTTAATTAATTGATGAATTTATTAAGAATATAATTAATGTATTGTAAGGTTTTTCACTGGAGTTTTTCTTTTAGTCTACTGCAAATTTTATGAATAAGATGTTAATGTTCACTAAATGTTTGCATTGCGCTTTATGGTAGAAAAAGGTTATGATTTGATCTTGTTAGGCACGAAGTGTAGATAACATCGGTAAGAGATTTTTCAAAAGCAACAAAATTATATCGTTTCCCAGGTGGGGTTGTACTCGAGTATCTTTCCCGGAATCATGTACATGATGTTCGGCAGCTGCAAGGACGTGACGGTGGGCCCCACGGCCATCCTCGCGGCCCTGCTGGCTAAGTACGTTGCGAAGTCGGCCGACTTCGCCTACCTCGCCGCTTTCCTTTCCGGATGTATCATTTTGTTGCTGGGCGTGTTGCAGTTGGGTACGCATACTTCGTCTTAACACCAAACATGATTGGTAAAAAATGACTTGGACTTAGGGTATCATGTTCATAAGTATTAGGCACAAACGGCGATTTCTAAAAGTTGCGTTAGGTTATAATTAAGTAAAACTAAATATACTTTACTAAATATACTAAAGCAGTGGTAGCCTAGTGGTTAAGAATTCAGCCTCTCATTCCGGGGGTCCTGGGTTCGAATCCATGGCGCG
>DWME01003113.1:0-19093 GCA_018244795.1 Parelbella ahira ahira | reverse complement strand
CAGTTTTAAATAATGAAATTAATATTAGTGAAATAGTGAATTATGTCGTCATTCCTCAAATCCTACCAGAAACCGCTGTTAACAGTATATCTTGCCGCAATATATATTATAGCTTTGCCTTCGATGACCTTTATTTAGGTAATAAAAATACGTGTATTCCCATGTCTCATTTGTACACTTATGTAATTTTACACCCATAAAACTACGAACAATCGTGCTCGTCACGCAAAGATTTTTCTTTGACGCCAATGGAACTTATAACTTCTGACTCAGGATTTAACTCTGCGAATCATTGAATCAATAGGACAGACTTAAAAGAGTGTACGAAAACCTGTAAGAATAATGCGACAAAATTTAACAGTATACCAGTTATCTAAATCTGCTGAATCCTGTGACTACCTGGATATCTCCAATTAATTTCATCGGCTAAGATCCCACAAGCTTCAGCCCTTTTACATTCGTGGGTCTTCGTACACGAACCCTCAGTATAAGGTACTTAAGTCTCACCTGGACTTTTCTAAGATATCTCCTAACGAAATAACCTTAATGAGAATACTAAAATATAAAAGCGTTTAGATGACATATTATTTCATCCCCGCTATACTGGAGTAGTGGGGTGAGCGCTAAGAGAAGATTTCCACTAAGTTAACGTCACTGCGCATCCAGAAGTATCTATCTGTACATTTTCTTCGAACACGCAAGAACAGCTGCCGGCGGCGTGACGTGCCATGATCGTTGCCAAAACATTACATTTCCACCGTACATCACACATGTACTATCGACGAAAATCCGTTACGATAAAATCTGGAGACCGGTGCAAAGGTGACCCCGCCGAGATACAATTCTCGGGAATTGGGAGTTGAAGGCCGCAGACAGACGAGTAAGAACAATCAATTAACGAAAGCCTCTTTGATTGAACTATACCAACACAGGCTAAAAGGACCTTAAAGTATGTAAATCAGCTAGTTGACGACTGGACGAAATCAGGAGGAAAAATGTTTCTTCCGAGGATAGGATTCATTTAAAATTATTATGGGAAGTTATATCAAATGTTCATTTATGGCATTACGTCTAGTATATGTAGACTTATTTACATATACATATATCTATTACTGCAGCCTTCGCCAACGCTCCAACAACGCGAATGTCAAATCTAGTGTGACGGTTTCTAAACGTAAGATTTGCGTATTACGTTTAACGTTTTTAAACTAAAACTATATCACTAAGCACCATCAGCCAAGGGACTTTGTTCCTGTTTCCAATCGGTAAACAGATCAGGCAGTGCGCCCAATCAATCTTTACCAATGTAAACATATTATGAAACATCAGCCGCTATCGTCATCAGATATAAAATTATTCATAAATATCAGAATATAACATTCAACAATTCGAAATTTAAACCGGCTTCAACCAGTTGCAAACAGCATTATATATCACGTGCTATCCTGAATATACAACATGTAATCGAAACGCATCTTTTTTATAATTAAATGGGCGCGAATGAGATTATTAAAGTTGCCAGTCAAAATAAATTTTATTGTCCCCAATTGACATTCAGAACACTTCGTTAACAGATGTCATAGATTTTAATAGGTTTTAAATTTAAATACCACAGACAAAAAAGTATTTTTAATTATACGAAAATGTGACATTACGCTTGTAATCCTTATAGCGGTAGGCTGAGAAGTGTAGTACACTCCCACACTTCGCCGATTACTTTTACGTCTCACAATAGAATAGGTGGTGAGCATATTGCCATACACCAGGACACATATCGAGACACCGAGCCACTACTAGATATTTCTACTGTAAGATCTGAGCTTTTAAAATCCAATAATACTCGACCCGAGATTGAACCCAGGACTTCCAACGATCGGCAGTCTTGCTTAAAAGCACTCGACCAACGAGGAAGTCATTTTTATTTCTTACTGTCCGAAACAGACTCACAATGACTATTCGTTGTCGTACATCCGTTCGAATATAAATTAGGAGCGTGAGGCGTTGCAAAGTCTAGTGGACTTTGTACCGTGGCGTGTTTATAAACAGATTTGTCCTTCACCGACGGCCTGGCCGTGACGTGTCACGGTAGGCGTATTGCGAATAAAAAAACTTTCGTTCAGTGTACACATGTGCATTTATTTTTCTGTGGACATTGTTAATAAAAATACACATTAAAGGTTATGTCGACGGATGCTCTGTTTTTTGCAAGCTTATATTTTAAGGCGTAGGTACGTATACTGGAGAAAAATTATTGTTAAGGAGTTTCGATAAAAATGTAAAATAGAATACGACATCGATTTTTTTATTTGAATTTTATTTTTTTAAATTTTAATTTTGACATCTGCGTAAGCACTGACAGTTAGGCTTAGGTATATTGAATTTACTGAAATTATTAAATTATAAACTTTTGCGTTTCTGTAGCAGTTATACTATAATTATTATATTTATTCTGGCTTGTGCGATAGACATAATAAAAACTATAATTAAATCGAATAAATAAACATCAATTAACACGAAAACATATTCCGCCACAATTTTATTTATTTGTATCATCTGTGAGTACAGATAAAAAATGTCTGTCTACGATTTTAAAATATCTTTTGCCGTTCTTTATTTGTACTGTACATTGATGGTTTTTGTTGCGAAGGCGGTTTGAGCGAGTTTAAAATATATTTTAGGAAAAATTTAAGCGTTACACATTTAGCAAATTTGAAGTCTGGGTAGGTAGAAATAAAAAATCGAGATTGATGGCTTGACTGCACCTAATAAGTTTATATTAAATATTCTCCGATTTACACCTGGTATCAGCTGCCTATATATCATTCGACTCTATTAAAGATTCGGAAGTCTTCTGGTATAGCCGCATTATCAGAAACGTTAAAAATTTACTTCGATTTTTAAAAATTCTTCGAACACACTCGAATGTAGCAACAAGCTAGCTCTGATTGTTGAGATGTCGTTGACTTCGCGCCAATTTCAGAGATTCTAGCATAGTTTCAGAGAATTTATGAGCGTTATAAAAATAAATGCATTTCGTGACATTAAAACGCTGAAAAACTATTTTATTACCGTTTATTTGCCGCCTGTTCCGTGTTAGTTGGTTTATGAAGCGACGTCATGCCCAAAGGTCGGCGTGAAAAATTTGACGACCGGCACAGGATGACGGTGTGGATTCTATTTGTATGCTTTCAACAATTTTAGAAAAAACTTCTTATTTTAAATGATTTGCGTCTTTATTCTTTAGAGATTTTTTTTAATGCCAGACGAATAATACAGAAATAAAATAATATATTTCGTAATATAATGATATTGCTAGTGTCATTTTCAGGCTAATAATTATGAATACTAAAGTTAATTTAAATAAAATGTATCTTTATATACATTTTATGTAAATTGATGACTTATAATGCTTAATACTTGCTTCGACTGTAAGAGGGAAAGAGATGCAAAAGCTGAACGCGTGGGAAAATTAATGAAAAACTTTAGTTTATCAAATTTAAAATTCATGCACAAGTTAGACGGAATTATTTCCGAATTACAAAAACTTTATGTACCCTCCTAATGCAATAAAGTGTTTAAGAATGTAAATAATATGTTTAAAAGTAATTTAACATAACAGAATGCTAAAGTACGCCCGATAATTTACGATGGTCTCGTATTATAAATATGTAGGTACATATACAATATACATACATAAATATTTAAACGTAGACGTTAAACATTTAAAAAAAAATATTATTTTAACGTTAAACATGTTAAAATGAAAAAGTAATTCTATATGTTATTGTTTTCACAACATGTAAAAAGCGAGTTAAATCCATATTAAGTTAAAAATGTTCCAAACCACGCCTTTATTAAGTCAGAATTCTAAGTCACCAATCGTTGCTCTACAAACCGTTTCTAGCGTCTCAAATAAATACTAACAGATAAGCAATATGACGGTATTATAAATCACGCTCGGCATGATGATAATATCATAGTGCTTTCATGACAGAGGCGTGATGCACCGTGATAGATGCATCATAAATCAATTTCAATGAATAAACGTTTTTGGTATGCAAAGCAGGTTCGTTATTACACAGAAAAGGACGAACAGGAGAGCAGAAAAAATCATCAATATGTGCAGTGTTATACAGATGAATACGTTCTATTTAAATGAGAAAAATGAGCCAAAAATTGCGTTTCACCGCTATTTGCACCGCAGCTTGCACAAAAGGAGAATATTGCAAGTCTGTATGTACACAGTAGCAAAAATAATAGGGATTACAACTTTTTGAAAAACTAAGGCCCAGCTATCTATCAATTGTTATCCACGATGGTCTTCACGTTCCTAAAATGAGGCGGTAGTTAAGAAGTAAACATCATTTCCGCTTCATAACTAATGTAGTGTTTATTTGTACAGTACATATGTATTTACTTAGTTTCTACGCGTTTAGTAAATATTTATAGTAGGAGGGTTTTTCAGAAGTAACACTACGTCATGAGCATCGCATCGTCATAGTGTATGTGATTCAGTATGAAAAATTTTGTTGTAGGTACGAGATAAAGAAACATGTGTGATTGTCACCAGCGATCACAGTTAATAATAATGGTAATAGTAGTAGCAATATTTCTTTGTTATTTATTTTATTGTTGGTAACACTTGTATATATTATTTGAAATAATATCTTTTTTTTTTCAGTGAATATCTACTAGTGACGACACTGATCACTGCTATCAAGACAACTTATCAATAATTCAAATAAAAATGTGATCAATCATAATTACTTAATTATACAATTTGTTACCCTTCACTCAAAAACGTTACTTTGGTATCACTTTCTTATCGTTTTAACCTGGAATCGTCATAATATATGGTTCAATGTTAAATTTGACAGACAGAGAATTAACATTTACTTCTTATAACACACCAATCAGTACACATTTTATAATGAATTATAATATTAAATGAAACAAATTTAATTATAAAAAAAAATTCAGCTATGATATTTTCTTAAAAATTTGGGAATCTCCCCAAATGTACACGCACCTGGCAACACTATTCACAAGTGTCATTACTAAACATTTGGGAAGTCTATAAATATATATCTTACAACAGCACAATAACCACGTCAGTGATGTCCGCAAATCGCCCTTGGCTGTTAGATGATTAGCTAGTTATCATATACCCACTAAAAATATAATAATGGTAAATAAATATACTATTATCACCTTTGTGACACACACTTTGACGACATTTTAGTATGAATTTGAAGGATACCTATTACTTTTACTAGTCAACTGTTTATTTTTCCTGCGTCATTCATCACATTATACGTGTATTAATGTAAAGGAGAGGCAGAGATGGAGCGTCCAACCGGTGATCAGATCGAAATGTTAGATGCATTCAATTTCAAAACAGAAGCAATCTGATCAGCTCAGAATAGTAATTATTGAAAAATCATCATCATCATCAGCTAATAGCAGTCCACTGCTGGAGTTAAATAGGCCTCCCCTAATAAGCGCATCACGCCCTATCGTCGAAAAATTGTTGTACCGAGAATACGGGTTTTGGTTGTAATGACTCAGTCATGAACGAATACAAAAAGAAGATATCCATTTACTTGTCTTTTCCAATAATTTAAAACAATATTGGAATAATTGACCATGTTTATGAACCATTTGACTTCGTATAGTGACGACGAAATATGAATACAAAATAACCCAATCAACAATCCAATTTAGAAATCCTGATTTTTCCCCCCACAATATTTTTAATGAATAGAAACCGGGTCTTACAAAATACGTAATGCGTCAGTAGGTAGAAGATAGCTACTTAAAACCATAATCCAATCAATAAGACATCGGATAGAGTTTCACATTATCCGACAGTCAACCTTGACAACTCCATAGACACGCTAATATCACGTAGCCACCTTAGGCTACCTAAACTGGTTGTATCTAGGTCAAGGGCGGAATGTATACATATAGTCTTTGCTGTATTGATTAGAAACTAGCTAAACGAACATCTGGTTTGTAACGGTCGACGCGCCCCTCCAATATCTATATATAAATGAATCATGACGTCATAGGAATTCACTACAGTATCTTGTGGAAACATCAATAAAAAGCTCTATATACCTACTGATAAATAATGAGATATATTTTGTACACGTACATAATCTAGTCTTCATTTTCCATCTCAACTGTATTATCTTTCTTAGAAGTGGATCACATCTTAAAATGACAATAGTTAATGTTACGGACACTGGTCAAATTCAGACTCCAGACATTCTACGGAACATTCTAGAGTTTTTAATCGCGTAACTTTCCTTACGACCTTAGCCTTCACCGTTGCAGGGAGTGATAATTTGTTATCAAACTGGTGTTTATAAAGAACTCATAGTAAGGTATTGACATCATTCAACGGTCTTAAATTGCATAAAATGCGTACTACTTGTAAGAGCATACGTTGCGAGAGCCGAATTTTATTTCGAAAACTATCTTATTGTGTCGGCATTTACAGGACCTACAAAAAGTATTACTAAATAATATAAAATGAAATAGGAACCACTTTCGACGACCACGTTGTATATTGTAGATTTGTAAAAACATGTCAAAGGAAAAAAACATATAATTGCATTATATATGTGAATGATCACACAACATGAGTTAATTAGTCAGATCGTTTATCTCACGTGCGGATATCCTAATAACCCACAAGGATAATATCATTAAATGCTGCCACAATTGTTGTCAACATGTTGAACATCCTTACTAAATATAGATAGTGGCATTTTACCAGGAATCTAATGTTGTTGTAACAATTTATGTTTTAGTCTGAAGGATGTGGTTGGCTGTCTTTACATGTGAATAGGTACTATCGACATTCTCATTTCTCAGAAGTATTATTTTCGCATATGCGACCAACTTCGGTCAGGTCACGTACCAATTACAAATAACTGCACTCATATTAGGATATACAAACTGGACTCAAATTACTGACAATACTATTCTTAGTCTGTTATTATCAAGTATTTGTAATATTACTAAGTAATCTTATTAACAGCTTTTGTAATAAGTGAACTTAATGATATTAAAGGTCCTATTAACACACTCCTGTGCGAAAGCAACTCCAGATGTCCATGAGCGTCAACGGCTACATGTGCCTGCTGGTAGCTTATTTGTCTCTCATCAAACGAAACAATATCATCACCCAACTTAGCGTATGATGAGTCATTGGAATCGAACTCTCCAATTCCACTGATTCACTCTTACACCATTCCGCCCTACCACTACCCAATGTCCCATAGTATGACTGACGAACACCTTGCAAGAAGGCAATAGGCACCTAACAGTTGTCATCATTTTGAACAATCAAGATCCGCTATTTTGCTTTGCCCTTAATTGTCCTACCTTGTTCCACAATTTTTCACAATAATATTACATTATTAACACACAAAGTAAACATTACAAATATATTGTCAGTATAAACCATTTGTTATTAATACGTACCCTTCCATCACGGCAACGGATCTCAAGACCATCGTTTAAGAAAACAAATACTTAACGCCTCACTGATTGCTCTACAATATCACAGCATCAATATGTACAAGTCACTTAGAGGCGTCGTAAAATGTATGACCACTTACATAGATCAGGGATTCTCCTCGTTTGTTCAAACTAATTCGGTTGTAATCATAAAAGGTATTATTATTCTTCAAATTGACATTCGGTCCATACTTAATCAGTGAATAAAAAAAAATACATGACAATCATTTTTATCGTAATGCGAAATCTTATCTCTATATATCCATAATATAGAATTGCTTTAACATGATGCCAATTTCTTAATATTTCCTGTTCGATAATATTGGATTTCAGTTAAAAGATTATTTATTTCGGACTGTCACCTAGGAGACGTTCAGCTTAATATTTATCAAATGGATAACTACAGCTTATTTTTAGTTGCATGTAAATAGGGATGAGTTCTACAAAATTTCTGTTTTCAATATGTTTACTGGCATAGCGCATATGATACACGTACCCACTTACCTACTACGCCTACTACGCATACTTACCCGTAACTTAAAGTGCTTACGTGACATACCTTTACATAATTTATTAACAGTATGCAACAAGTGATTGTCTGCAATACACAGACGCAATTAAGAGAACAGAAAAAGGATTTAGTGAAGCGGCAGATTTGTTGCCAGAAAACGGACGAAACATAACGTTACAGCAATGACAAACGAGGTGAGACCCAGAATGTTTTCTTCGAACCTAGCCAATCCAAGCGAAGCCAAGCCTTGGATAAACCAACTGTGATAACAATACTCAAAAACACGTATCTCACGTAGCAACTACGAGCAGTGTTTGCTTCGCTATCAATAATCTTGTATCTTTTGAGAAGGCCGACCGTCAGTATCGAAAAGGATTGTAAATGATAACTGTCAGTAAATTACCTATTTGGGCACATGTTCATTCATGCGTCGACGATATCACTGATAACAGCGAAGGTTTGTTGACCTTGGGATGTCCAACCAACATATTGGCAGTAAGAGTTAGGGGTATACGTGATTCTGAAGATACGTTACCTCTAAAATAGCTGTTTCTTAATATTTTTTTTAAGATGCAAAAGTCATAATAAACTACTGGCTACTGTTTTAAATTGTTCAATTTATCATCCATCTACACTGTTATTGTTTATATCGAGATACTCTAAAACTGTTTAAGGCAAGATTGAATGTGTGGCTTATATGAGTAATTATGTCTGGTTCATAATAGGACGCACTTCAATTCCTACTAGGCGGTATCGCTGCCAAACGGCTGTCTATCATACATACCTATGTTTATAAAAAAAGACGAAGATATGCCGTTATCTGCCGATTACCAACAGCATGGATAAATTCTTCTCTGATAAATGATTCAATACAAATTTTGACTACTATAAAACTTTAATCTTAAACCACCTTATAACATTCATACGATAGTCATGTCGTGAGACACTCTTGATGCACACATACAAACACTTGTTTACGTGATCAATTACACGATCCAATATGTTATGTGATCAGATATATGCAGATACATGTATGCAAGAGTAGCAGGGCATAAATAACTCTCGCGTAGTATGTGGAATGAATGAATTAATTAATGAACGAACGAACTAAGGAATGAATTTTTACTTTGTAAATACGAATCGTGTCTTTAAAACATTGTCTTTGACATCTTTGTGTGTATGATTGATTTATCAAAATCTGAAAGGTCCATGACCAAAATCATTTATTATCTTCTTGTATACGTCACATATTATTAATATCGAACATGATTTCATCAGCACTTTTGTTAAAAACACATTTTATCTGTATGTACACACATTGTTTTGGAGTTCAGACTTTTGTACTGAAACTGATATGAGTTGGATAGAAATAAACAATACATAAAAAAACAAGCTTGTCATGTTCCGATTGTTCGCGTAGGGGGTTATATATAACCCCCTTTTTTTTCGGTGGGACACTTTCAAAATATAGATCGGTTTTCTAGGAACGATAGCTGGTTCTTCACGGATACTTCATACGAGGAGACGATATAATGTCAGGTTGCCTCATTAACCATCGATTTCAACGCAAGCTGCTTCCGACCGATCCAAGAGATGATTACAAATGTCGCGGCATTGATTTAACCTAATGGATTTCATCCACCCAACTTTATATAAATTCAAAGTCCATCAAAACAGTTAGATTCATTGGCCGCTAAAGCTGATCACAGAGTACACTACGCTGCAGCAATAAACAGTGTTATCAAACAAAGAAATTACCAATCAAGATACGAGTGCACAGTTACTGTGCACAAAAGTTGTTTGTTTCACATGTGTATGTAAAAGTAACTAATATATACTTCAAATACATTATATGTCCATATAAAGTAACCACTGTGAAAATACCAATAATTGAAGGATGATATTATGGGAATCTTCGCACTTGGCTAGCAAAGGACAGTATATACCATTGGACGGTATATAAAAAATGATAATACTTGTGGACAAATCGCACGCAGTTATAGGATCCTCCAGAGCTAGTCAGTTTTTGCTATAACAATCTAAATACATACTGATATACAGAATTGTACACACAAACAAAACAAATATTCTTTGTTCTCATCATGCAAATATTTGTTTAAGGTGGAAATCGAATCCACAACTCCAAAATCAGCTGTCAGAGTCCCTTGCCACTAGAGCAACAACCCCATCGTATAGTCGATATTATATTCTGCCATTCAACACGGGAAAATAAATAGCCGAGTTTATTTAGTTTAGAGCTGTTTATGAAGAATATTTAGGTTGTAAGAAAGCTTTTTGCGACATGTTTTATACGAATACCCTCAAAAAGTTTGAATTTCTTCAATGTGTGTGAAGTTTGCAAACTCGCACTTGGCCAGCTTGGCAGACTTATATGACCTTA
Source organism: Parelbella ahira ahira (assembly GCA_018244795.1). NCBI lineage: Eukaryota > Metazoa > Arthropoda > Insecta > Lepidoptera > Hesperiidae > Parelbella > Parelbella ahira. The sequence continues at coordinate 8,651 of DWME01003113.1, read as the reverse complement.
ACGTCTCATTCTGAGAAGAGACGCGTGTACAGTATCAGCTGATAGAAGAGTTCAAGAAAAAAGTTATGACAAGTATTTAATCGCGTGGAGTGGGGCTAATGTTGTCGAGTATTCGATAAGCTATCAAATTCTGTCGGTACTTTAGTACAGCCGTGCAGAAATTTGGCATTTTGATAGCCTAATTGATAACATTTTCATTACAACTTGCCGAATACGAAGGTCATCCAATCCCGTTTTTATATAAAATAAATTCTTACTATCTATCTTTAAAGGTTGTCAAACGGACATTGATTCTGAGCGCTTTATCGTGAGGTTTTCCTAAAAACAGTTTTCGTATTGTCGGCAAGTGTATCTATATTGGTGAATCTTCCGATGTTTATCGTGTTTTTAGACGTAGGATTATCAAAGTATTCGAGGCAAAAAAACAATAATAAATATAAGGGACTTCAAAAAATATGTAGTACTGAAAGAAATTATATCGTCACGCGAGGTCCCGTAAGGGGAAGCAAGAGGAAACAAGTGCAAAACATCTTTATCCGTACAGACTTGGCCTGCTTCTTCTATAGTCACAAAATATTTCACAAATGATTTATGTAAGTATTTATTTATAGGTTTTATAAAAAAAAAATGTTATTGCTAATATTGTTGGAGACAATTTTTATTCACTGCAACTATATTTAAAAGGCATTTTGACGTCGTATAATAATCTCATCATCATCATCGCCAGCCTCTTGATGTCCACTGCTGGACATAAGCCTCCCCTAATCGGCGCCACTAAATCCGGTCTTGGGCCTTCCGAATCCAGCAGCTTCCCGCTGTCTTCTTCAGGTCGTCAGACCATCTGGTAGGAGGGCGACCTACGATCCTTTTAATAACAATATAATGAAATAAAATTTACTTATCAGTCTCTCATGTGGCACCGGAAAGATAAGATAACGGTTGATAACATTACGTAATAATTTACTCTTGTATAAGTTTACATCCTATCTTAATTACATTTCGTTGGTGGTATAGCACCGGCCAGTTAGAAACCGAATTCGTAACACGGAACTCTAATAAAACTAATAATGACACAACATCACGCCTGTAACCCCGGGTAGGCAGCGGAATGTACAATAAATTTTAAATATTTAACATTTTATACTCGTCGTCGTTTCTCACTGTGATATTATACCAAGTTTCGTAGCAAATTGTTTTCGTAAATGAAACAATAATTTTTCATAAAAAGTGATTTTAATTTTGGAAGTAGTAGAAAAGCCTCATGCCACAGTGCTCCGGGAAAACCTCAGTTGGAAGCATAATCGAAATTTTATTCGCGTGCGGCCTCACCTTTAAAAATACTCCCATACACTTTATTATCATCAATTTGTTTTATCACCTGCTGTACACAGCATTCTCCAATAGCACGCTTCTTCAATATGTTCAACTTATTTCCAACGACTGGCAGTCACATTGCCGACGACATACCCTTACATTTTCATTACTCTTCATTTCGTGTAATGTGCGATTTATCACAAATTCTCGGTAAACAACAACCGGCATGAGTGCTCGGATCCAGGTCAATGCTTGTGGCCTACGTGTGGTGTGACGCGTGCGGGGCCGCGCGAGCGCGCTTAAACGATCAGACGTACACAAACAATATTATAATAACACCAACCGATAACGGCCACGGAGTCATCTGTGCAGAAATCAATTGACAATACTGGCGATATCGCAAAATGGGGTTTATGTGGAAAACGTAACATCACGCCTGTATTCTGTATTATCCGTATTATCACGCTTGTAAGAGTCAGGCAGAGGAGCGTACAACGATGTCACGTTTCACCTGTAACGTTATACCTCTCATGAAATAGATGGTGCGCCTATTGCCTTGCCGCGGCTGTCATCATCGTTATCTTGAAAGTTAACGGAACTTTGATGTTGACGGATGCAGGTGCCAATAGAGACCATGTCTCACCGCTCGCTGCCTGCCCCGCGAATAACTTGAAGTGGTGATATTAAAAAACCCATAAAACTAGTCAATCTTACTTACTATTTATTCGCTATGTAAACTTCTTATGGAAATCTCTTATGAAAATCTTCCTATGTAAATCTCTAATCTGAAAGAAATATCATAATCACAGCCGCGCAATTTCCACCCCTGAAACTGTAACTGTACTTGAAATACTAATACTCTCTATGGGTTATCTATATCAGTACCATGTTTACTTACCTAAGAAACCGGTCGGGCTATGACGTCAGCGCGACTATTTATACACAAACAAGTCTATAAAGACTGAAATGCGAATATGTTGTTGCGAATCGTATGTAAATCTAGAAGTCATTTTTTGTGCTAAATACATATTTATTGTTTAAGGAATATTTAAGCCGGGTAGCCTTGATTCGATTTCTGATTTTATTATTATAAATTCACGCCACGACCCCTATGGAATAGGCAGAGAGAACAGAGTGCTAAATCTTCATCCTAGCAATAATTGCGTGCTTTTTTCTTTCACCAATGTCTTCATAGATGCTTGTCGGTTTAGATTAAAATTTTTGGCGATGTGAAAATTTAAACAAAGTTTGGTTAAACAAATATTGACTGCCAGTTCTCAAGCTCTGTAATCCTGATGGGAATTCGGATGGGACGTGATTTGCGAAGTTAAGCTGTGCTGAACGCGGTCTGCTCTCGGATGGTTGACCGTACGCGGTATGCTTCAAGTATTTAATACACAAGTCTATCGGAGAGCTCAGCGAGTTTATGTAGTCGACTTCAGTTTTTATCGTAAGAAAAAATAGTTAAACCTCAACGGAGGCCTTAAAGGGTTTGCACACATTCGACAGATGGGTTGGCTACTGATCAGCCTCGATGTCTCGGTCCCCACAATGCGTTTTTATACACATAGCAAGTGATAATTTCAAAACATACAACTTTGTAAAGTCAGAAGTGAGCGCCACGGTTTGAATCGCACACCCGCGGAGTACACGACAGAGCTGTAAACTCCTGGGTCATAACTGCTTCCGCTACGTTACCTAGTACTATGTAACAACTACTGCCTCCGGTTTGCGGTCACTGTAATTGTAAATTAAATAATGGCTTCCTAGATGCAACTGTGTATAAATAAATGTACGTATTTTCGACGTATGTGCGACGTATTTTCTCACGCTGATTGTCGTCAGTGCTACGTGAGTATAATGGCCACCGACGATATCTTACCTGTATTTGATAAACGAACGGCCGAGGATTAGAAGACGCACAAACGTTCATGTTTCCGGACATATATCATTCGGCATTCTTCAAAGCAAGCATTCCAGAATTATTTTGAATTGAAAAAGAAACTATAGATTAATTATTTACATACTTATATATTTGGAGAATAACGTTGTTCAGCTCTTGACAGTAAGTGACGTACGCTATCTTTCTTACCTTCCTTTTTTAAAATAATCAATACACATTCAATCCAAATACTGTCAAGGTTATATGTATTATTTAATTATGTTTAAAATTGTTAGCTTTGTCAGTGGTGTTTAACACAAGGGTTAATAGGCTTTTTCTAGGCATGCGTCACCCATCTTGGGAGACATCCGCGCTTTCGGTCAGGCGACATAGCGGCCAAACGCTAGTTCATCATATTTATATGAAACAACAGATCACCTCTCTACTCATTCACATATCCTTTAAAAACGACTATATCGGTGTTGATCCAGCTGGATAGTGCATGTTATATCACTAGGCCACCAATACTTTTCTTGAGAAATCCAATTTCATTAACTCGTATGAGAGCGGTTTGTGTGAAGCTCGCAATATTCTTCTATTCAAGTATACGGTTCTTCTTCAAGATTTTTTCTGTGTTCCATTATTCCTCTTTCTTTAAAACTAATTCTTTAGATTTACTTTCCACATTACAGATTTATTAAGTCTAAATAATCATTTACAGACCTTTAGGAATAATCATACAATTTATAGTTTGCTCAAGGAATCCTTTAATTGCACCGGCAGCAACGTAAAATGTCGATGCAATAACTAGTTGTCATACACGTAGGTGCGATAGTATTAATATCAAACATAGCAACAGCTAAATATAGCCAGTTGTAAAGAAATATACTGGCATTGCGTTTATTTGCACTGTGATATACCTATTTAAAGGCCGCCACGTTGTATCTATTAGTGAGTTCCAGCTGTAATCATTTGTTTATAATCTCCTACTGACGAAGCTTAGAAATTTATGTCTTATTATGTGTGCAATAGAGTGCAAAGTTTTAGCATCAGTAATAAGCGCATCCGTATTTTGTTTGACGCGAGACAGACAAGGAATCCTTCTGTTCCTATGCCTTCCGCCGTTCCAGTGACGATGGGTTATGTGAGCGCTTAATGCAATCTGTGATGTAAGCTGTGTCACTTCAGCAGAGAGAGATATAGACAGACAATTCATTGTTATCGCCGGTCTCTATATTTGAATCAACGGCTGAACCGACACTGACCTAGAAGGTGGCGGGGCGCCAAAATACTTTTTATACATGGAAGATTTCGGCGTTCCAGTATTAATAGACACCAACAGCTGTATAGCGTTTGTGTTTATTTTAACAAAATATCTTACGGTATGCAAGTCACCTGGTAGGTAAACTTTAGTATACATAGGTATCGAACTAAAAATTATATCTATATTCTATGGTGCGCTAGAGTAGCATTATTATCACTGAAGACCGCTGAAGGTCATATTACACATTGGTGTCTTGCCTGTTTCTTCATTGGTACGTGAATCTGACTAACTACTGAGCCGGAGTTAGTGGGTTCCATTTCGCAGGATAAATAATTGTTTGTCGTCACAAAATGTATATGGAAATATATAGGTATACGTAGTACATAATCTGTCTGAACAGGATTAGATAGCTATTTGTGGAATTATTTCAAAACATGACTACGTATTACAGCGCGTCCATACGTCAGACAAAAACAAAGTAATCGAACTTTGGACAGACGATTAGCAACGCTGTTTGAAAGTACTGTCCTACGTACATCGAGATATCTTGTTTGCTCTCGATAGCAAGCTATTGTGCTCGAAGTTATTAGAATGTGGCGCAAATATATGAGCGAACTGCAACCAATAACAATGTTTCGTAAGTACTGATTTACGATTTAAAGCCACCATTACCATACCGAGCTCATTGTATTTAAATATTAAATGTATTTAACACCATTTTTACATACTGCTTATATATTCCTAATTTTTACGACGCTCTACAAGTACCTACACACCTACAAACCGCTTGCTTACAAGTAATAAAGTGACGTTGCGCGGCACATGCACGCACACACGTGGGCACAAATACACGCACGCGCGTCATCACGTCCACGCACACACACACAACCTTGCTATACACAACATTCCTCTTGACTTCATGAAAATCAGAGAGCAATCCGTGCCCAATACTAACTAGAACAGACATATACATACATTACAAATGATAGAATTAAATATCAGCTGTTAAATAACACTGGCCACCGACAAATCTAATTGGGTTGTAAGATTTATACAGCCGGCATGTGTTACATGGCGAGACGCGAAAATTACCCGTCATTTTAAAACGACATCAGCACTTTGTCTATCCGGGTCGTACCTACGCAAGGAAACCACGTATGAAAGAGGACGCAGCCGATCTGTAACGAGTCGTTCTTGAAGCGACTCTTGGACATAATAAGCCCAAACACTAATCATCAAGACAAGTAGAAACATCAATCAATGTCATGAACATGACTTGATGTCATACATATACACATACATACATACATACCTACTAGTGGATAAATTTACACTTACGTCAACCTGACAGAAATCAACTCAGTAAGAAGAATAATTAACCCGCCGGGACCAAAGGTTAATTATAAAAATACTTTCGTATATAATAATTATGCAGTATGTTTTTAAATTAAAGAAAATTAACAATTTTACAGAGCAACATTCGCGAATATTAAGTCGATTATTAATTGTATATAAGAACACATTGCTATTGGTTTGCTTTTGACTACACTCTCATGTTGTGAATAAAAACAGTCTAACAATAAAACGTACTAATGCCTTGAATTGCCCAATCACTCTCTACATACTTCGGAGTGATCCCAGACATTTCTGTTCATAACTTAGACACAGAACACTAGTGAGCATAGAAGTTACCCGCATCTAAAAAAATTTAATTCTCTGTTCACTGCCCTATAGATACCTCGTCGCATGTAGGTACATACATAGGTACATATCTCTCGCAACGTTCATTGGATGACACGAGCAATTAGATTCTAGGTTGATATTGTGTTGGAAATATTAATTGTGCTTCGTACCTACATTAATTATTTATAATTCGCATTACAATACTGTTTATAGCGTTAATAACAAAAATATATATTGAAGATAAAAAACAGTGCGGACGATAGTGTGCATTGACCACAAATAAACAGAAAATGGTGAGGAAACACAGCAATAATTTAAACCTGTCGACACTGCACTGATTATAATGCGCGACGCAGCCTTTTCACTTACGTGGAAACCTGTTAAGATTTCTGATTATTGGTACAGGTGTTTGTTGTAAGTCTTGAGACGCAAGAGAATCGCGAAAAACATATTAAGATAAAATAAAGGTTTGTTATTATTATATTATTATCACGCTCAGTTCTTTACGGGGTAGGTAGAGAGCACCGAGTGATAAATATTTTTATCCTTTAAAACTCAATTTAATCGCGCACCGGTTTCGGAGATTTCTCACTCCCCATCATTGAACATCAGACATACATTCCTTAAAATTTAAAAATGACCACAAATTTAAAAAAAGTAATTCTACGCAGAGACTACATAGTTTTTAAGTATCCTTCCTTAATAGACTTTTTATCTACTCTGGTATTTACTTATTACTAATAAACTTATTGCTAATTGATTAATCCATTATCATATCTGCTGATAATAGGTATGTACATATTTTTTTATTTATTTTTAATTTTCCTTACAGTATACAATATCTAATAACGACAGCATTGAAAATTACTTTCATAGGTAAAGTTAAAATCGCGTCAAGCACCTGATATAAGGCACAAAAACTACAAAACACCGCTTTAAGCCAAAAGGGCCTCGAATGACATCGCAAATTCGAAACCCACGCATTGTTTTCATTTGCATTTATTAATTAAATATGCATTAACCTTTCGTAATGAAGAGTAAGGGGCTATGACCTTAACCTTTCTACTCCGAGAAGAGATCCGTATTCCAATTGGAATGATAAAAATGGGTCCAGAAACAAAAGATGAAGAGTAACTTGGGGACAATTAGCTATGTGACTGTCAATAATATATATACAGGTCAGGATATATATAACAGGTGAATCGTTGGAATGTTCAACACTCTTCTGCCCACTCCTTCGAGGAAATACGCGCGTGACGTTAAATCAGACAAAAACAATATTAACCAATCAACTAGTCACTAAAACGAAGAGACGAGTGCTTAGATTGTATGAAGATCGAAGCTTCTAGATGGGAGGTATTTGGAACAATTCAAAAAGGATTTGCTAAAGGCTTGGCGCCATTTCTTATATTAACTATAATAGATTGGAACATCTGCACACGCGGTCGTCGGACCCCAAAGTAAGTCTCGAGATAGCTTATGTTATGTTAACCCTGTGGTCTTTCTACCCCCTAAGTCAGATAAGGTTAACAATATATAAACAATAAAAGTTAGATAAGGATATAAATATAAAAACAATTGAAGTTAAAAAGTTAGATAAGAATAATAAAAAAATGGGTGTGTGTGTGTCAGCGCCGACGCATGGCTGGAGATTACTTCTTAAGTACGATTGTCTGTAAATATGCAGTAGATAAAGAGGCTAAATAAGCGGATATCTGATAATATTAAAATTATTCAAGTATTTTTATTCGATTTACATTTTTCAGAACATAACGCTTTTCGTTTAACGCTTTATTCGACGGAACTCACTCCTCATCTTTTTCAGTCCAGGGCCTTATATATGAAATCGATTCATAAGTGGTTAACTTCAATAGACAAACAATTGAGGTTAGATAAGGATAACAATATAATTATATAAACAATTAGTATATCTGTCGCATCCTTGGCACACGCACTCACCGCATCGAACCACAGACAGCTTTATCTGGTAGTACTGTGCAAAACTAGGACGCTATTGTGTTACGTACAGTGAACGACGAAAGTGCATTCGTAACTTCTGTTGATGTTTTTCTTTGCATATGGGTCAAGTGGAGCAGTTCGCGGAAAATACACTTTATGCGAAATACTTATATTAAAATCTTACCGTTTATCGAAGGTATAACCTTCATACTAACGTAAGTTAGAGAGACGTAGATTTTACAAAAGTGTGACGAAGGTAGAACATCAAAACTAATCGTACGTTGCAAGAACAGATATGTCAACAATCTGACTGAACCCTTCAATAACATGCAGTATTTCCATAAAGTATACCAAGAGTTATTTTATGATTAATAGAGCTAAATAATTGAAATGAACTAATATACCCTAAAATGCACTATTGCACCCTGTAAAATTTTCGGCGACTAAATGAAGGTATGCGATACAGTATTGTCTAAGGATTGTTCACGTCTGCTAAAGGCCGATATCGACTGAGACATTATCCCAAACATTATTTCGAGATAATAACAT
>DWME01003112.1:0-19093 GCA_018244795.1 Parelbella ahira ahira | reverse complement strand
CTATTTCTGCACTGATTTATACTTAGAGCTATTGTGACTTGCTGAGTCGACGAATAATTTCATCCCTTTTGCGTAGTACATAACGAAAAAATCAGAACCTTTCCGAGAAAAATAACGTTTAAATTCGCATATTTTCCTGTAGCGCTTCGTAGAATTATGATCTTGAAAATATTTACTTCGCGGCAAAGGCATCGTCTTGGGAACACTTCGCTTGATGATACCTGCTTTGATACGCATTTTGTAAGAGCGAACAGATTAGCGAGACTATGATTATCCTTAGAGCTGTCGACGCTAACATCGGCGACTATATTTTAATGTTAAACCTGTGTACACGTTACACTTAAAACATTCCTGTGGTAACATTATGTTTTAGTCAACCTTTCATAGAAAATATGAATGTCTCATTGCTTTACTGCCATGGATTCCATTTTAATATTATGTTAGAAAATCCATAATGACAATGCATCTTATGGCTGGAACGAGCTAAAACTCATAATAGCACGATCCATTATTACACGGCTCCATTTGTAGAATCGAAGAGGGAAAAAGAAATGACTGGAAATATTTATAAGTTCAGTGTAGACGCGGGCGTAATTCCTCGGAGAATTTTAAGTTCCGTCTAAGTTCTTAGTTCTGCTGGATCCTTCTCATAGCATCGGGCCGCATTGTCCAGCCACACAATAGCGTCGCATACACGCGCAGAAATGTGCGGCTAGTTCATTAAGTCAAGGATATTTGTCATTTTTGTGGCTTTATGCGCCTTATATAAACACGCCAGGGGTCTAACGTTGTGAACATCGCATATTATTGCGGCAAAATCGTGCGAAAGTTCGCCTTTAGAAATTGAAGATTAAATTGTTAACCTATCGTTTATTACGTTCCCTTCATTACTTGTAATATTTTAAATACTTGAAAACAATATTTGTAAGGCTTCTCTATTACATTTTAGTAGGTTTTTTGAAGGTTATAAGCCTTATGATTATCAAACCCACGCTCCGTCTATTTTATAATCAGAGTAGACATGTCCGAAAAAAGGTAAAAAATGCACATATATATTACCTTAGTAGGTCTTATCAAAACGCGGACAAAGAACAAATTGATGCGAAAGCTGATGAAGTCTGATAAGTCTGATTTGTTCCTCACCAGGAAGGTTGAGCGCAGTGGAATGCATCCCGCGAATGCGGTCTTTCGTTTAAAGGAGAATTACTCGGACCTCAAATTACGCGCAGTTTTCCTTCACGAGTGGTATTCTTTTCGTTCCATTGCCGCGTGGCCGAGTTTTTGCGCAAGTGTTTGTGCTTCAGAGCAGTATAAAAAATTCATTTTAGCTTCCCTTCAGTATTTTAGACAGGATGAAACAATAAAATTTAAACGTAAGCAAAAAGAGTATAAAATTATTTTTTATTTGAGCTTATTTATTTTTTTAAAATAGAGACAATGAAAATACGAAAATAAAAATATGTTACAAATGTCAAACATTAATAGATCGGTGCTCTCTGCCTAACCCTTAGCGGACCTAGCGTGATTATAAGAGCTACTATAGATAGTATTATGTTGATTTTAATAGATTTCACTAGTGTGCAGCAAAGCGGTGTATAAAAACTTTCTTCATGTAATTGACAACGAAACAATGAAACGAATCACCGACAAAATGGTAGGTTTTAGTGTAATGAGCTTTCACCTGTTCTCCTAAGGGTTGAAATGAATGAATGACGTAACGAAACAATCTGTACCAATCAACTAAATAAATACGACGTGTGATTAAAAGGATTTACCGAATTATTAATACATTTACTTACTTTTAATAATGTTATATACATATCCTAGTTATCGTGTTGTTAGAATTTAGTACAAACAATAACATATTTTAGAGTATATTACTAATATAATACAATCATGAATATTAATTACTAAGTAAATATAAAGTATTCTATTTTACACAAATATGCTCATGTAATCAGAATGGAACGAGCATTTGTTTCAGCGCCAAGACAAGTACCTATTATATCTTACGTCAGATATTTTTTTAAATCTTTATGTAACATTTTGAGCTTACTGATTTAACATTCTAATTCTCTAAAGCTATGAAAGCACGAACACACGTTGTTTGTAATTCTGAGGTGCAAGATAAAATTTCGCAAAATCATTTAGTGTTATCTCACGCTTAAACTACTAGAACGTGGAAAAGCAGTGAAATTTTAGCGACATTCAAAGATCTTAAACTCGCGCGCTTAACGATGGAGATAGTCGCGGCTAGAGGTGGCTCTGCACAGAGGCGATCGAGAGTCCTCGAGACGAGCGCACGGGCCGAGAGCTGGGACCGAGAGCCGCCGGGCTTTGTAATCATCCTTCCATCGACCTTTGAAAAATCTCCATTGTAATATCCACAATAAAATATGTAGACATATTGTATGATAATATGTAGATTTACATACGAGTACATAAATATATGTAATATATCATATTTCTTATTATTATAAGCAGACTGCCTCGTTGGTCGAACGGTTGCAAGCACGATTGCCGATCGGGAGGTCCTGAATTCAAATCCCGGGTCGGATGACATTGGATTTTTCTAATTTACAATTTCTTGTGACTCGGAGTCTGGAATTGTGAACGGTGTATGGCAATAGGCTCACCACCTATTTCATGGAACTTAAAGGTAACTGGTGAAACGTGGGAGTGTATTACACTCCTCCGCCTACCCCTTCGGGAATTTTAACTTTAATATACGACTAATTAAGATTTCTGGTTATTTCCGATAAAAATCATAGACCATGGATAGGAAAGGTACACACACACGATTTTAGCAAAATTGCGAGCGGTTTGGTCGTGTTAAAGCTTAAAACACATTGTAGAAACCGGTAAACCACATTTTTATCTCGGTTCGTTCAAAAGCAACAGTGCTGTGTTCCGGTGTTAAAGATTTTATCTAAACAAATTGGGAGAGCGTCGTCGCTCTCAGATGTCTTTGGCATAAAATTTTTATTCGGAGTTTGGCGCCGACTCTAAAAGCTACTCTGAAAATCTTCTTATAAACTAACAATGTACGGTGAACAACAGTTACCTATTCTAATTAAAGACTGACTTATTTTTTCTCTCGCTGTTGCGTTATTAAAATCACAGTGCACTTGCAAAGTTATTTCTTCTTTGGAGAGTTTATAAAGACGGCATACTTTAGTCATAGTAATAAATACCACCAGCTATTCATTATATATTTTATTATTATAATATGATCAGATCAGGCTCTTATAAGATAGGCAGAAAGCACCGAGTACCAATTGCCTACCTATACCTATACTCGACACGCTTCTTCTACTTTCATGACTCTGTAATTACACGCCTGATTACCGATTCCCCAGTTAGACTCTATCTGACCTAACTTTATATTTTCCTGACGTAAAATGTTAAAAATAAAATTAAAAAATAGTTGAGAGGATGCATTTTTAATGGGCCACTACTGGTATATTTCAGCACTCGTTAAAAATGAATTCAATTTATCTTTACGCCGTTGCTCTTCAATCAGTTTCAAAGTGTAGTTAGCATTGGAAAAGATCGAAAGTTTTTAATGGAACACAATTCAAAAATCTTTTTATATCTTTCTTCCGGCTCTATTCCATTGAGCCAATTAGCTTCGAAACTTTTTTGAACACCATCAACAAAGAAGGAAAAACTCTAGGCGAAGTAAAGTAACCGTACAACTGCAGTAAGAGATTCCGTCTTGCCAAAGGGAATGTAACGCGATTCGAAGCGAAACTTTAAATTGCATTTTAAATTTTGCCCGTTAACATTACTACACACACACACATTCAAATAACATCGTTTAAATTATTCGAATCGCTCCCAACTCTTTAAAAATACTGACTTTAAATTTCCATTGCGTGCTAGTTCCAAAGAAATAAGCTCATTTCAATTTGTTTGTCCACGCACGGTCGTAACATATAAATGCAATGAAATCGTAGTCGTAAAGTCGTGAAAAATGTTTAGAATACCGCATAGCTGTGCAGCAAAAAGCTAGTTTTAACGGTATTGAATCATAACTATCGGCGATTGGTGTCGGTCGGGTCTAGGCATCGCCAGTCTCGTATGTGATCTAATTGTGGCATGCGGCCACTGACGTAACGGGCAACGAGACGGTTGAGTGACCGCATAGCATGCTACCAAACGGCATCCAGAAGCAAAACGTTTCCAGGTGCAGTTGGGAACGAATTGAGGTAATCCCCGCGATTGTATATCAATACAGTACGACTATATAGATATATTTAATACTTGTATAATGCGAATCGGTACAATAATCGATATTATATAGTAATCGATAACGAGAATCGATAATGCGAATATGTTTTGAATGAGTCATTGAGCTGACTTTTTATATTGAATGATTGTATAAGCAACATTTAGTAAGAACGGTTCGAAGTTAATCCCATGAGTATGGTTATAATACCATAAGTTTCGTTACGGTAACTTTGCGATGACTTACAAATGAAGTCCTATCGGCTTTGTGATACTGTTACTATGATTAATGAATAAACTTTGTCATTATTATTATGTGAGCGTGATATTATAATTTCATAGTTGGGAGTTCCCGTTGTTATTCAGTAAGGCAGTAATGTAGTCCGCCGGCGCGGCGTCACTGCGACCAATCACGACTAAACTTTACAATATTTTACAATTGTAATGTTGAGTACTACCGCGTCGAAAATACATTAGCTGGATTCCAACATACTAATGATCAATTGACTTTTTCGTTCACATAATGATTTAAATCGCAAAGTCGTTCCACAATAGTACATAAATAATTCATATTTTATCTTAACGCTCGTACGGTTATGAAAATTCCTGATGCATCGCCGTGTAAATTAATAATGTCCGTACGTGGTACCTACGTGCGAAATAGCACAAATTGTCCTACTTTAACGTAATACTAATTAAAACAGAAATACGAAATTACTCAATATGCTAATGTTACATTGGCATGGATTATGCTCATACAAGAACATCAATTTTAGTTTGTAGTGATAGAAATTAAATACAAAAATATATATTTGTATTCCTATCTCCATATGAATATTCCCGTGTTCGTGATAGTCATGGGTCATGGGCCATGCAGTCATGCAGGAAATATGTATGCAAATACTTAGACGCAGAGCTAAATTTATTATTCAATTATCTGCTTCGCCTAGTACCGAACTTTGATTTCTCCACGTGGAAGATGAACAAGTTTTCGTTGTTCAAAATGGATCGTCAAAGATGAAGTAACAGATAGTAATACTACCTATGATATAAAATCATCATCGTCAACCCTTTTATCATTCCACTGTTCTCCTTTGATCCCCTTTTAGGATAAGAAGGTTTAAAGCCTAAGTCTTCTACGCTTACCTTACCAGCTGTGGGTTAGCCAACTTTAAACAGTAATATTATATTAAAATGAGCGTATATTTTTTTCTTTTTTGATACACAGCATGTACTAAATTGCAGTGTGTAATAAATTTCATTTAAATAAAGTCCGAAGCTACAATTTTCGCAAACACACGGCTGTCAGGCGCGAGAGGAAAAAAATGCTCAACTATTTATTTTGTTCGAGTAACAGGTACGTGCGGGACGGGCGGTAGCCGCTCATTTCAATCGGTTTTTCGTTGGGCGAATATACCGTAATCCAGAATAAATTTCGCAGCCAGCGTCCGTATATGGACTAACAAAAAAACTAGCATTCAAACAGCACACGACCAATTGAGATGAAATGTAAATCACGTCATCTGCTCTTAACGCCATAACCGTAGCACGGTAGGTTTTGCCGGCACGAATTTGGAAATTTCCAAAATTTACTGTGTTGGTATGCAAAAGTCTAATGTAAATCATTTTCATACGGCCCGGATCAGCCGTGGTGGTAAATCTTAATAAACTTATATTCCCGTTTTCAGTCGGTTTTTCGCTGGGCGGAATATGGCTGTAATCCTGATTAAATTTCGCAGCGGCCGAGTCGTTGTCGCCCGAGTCGGTTGGTTAATCTTAATGAAGTCGCTGCGTTCTGTGTGCACTTTGTGGGGATCAGATTCAAATCAATGCGGTGTTTTCACTCAGTCCAGTTCTGAATTTCAGCAGACGTTGGTTTAGGAATTTTAGGTTAATATTTTACGCCTGTTTACGTGATGTTAAACTGTTTTAGCCCGTGCATGTTATTTGTTTTAAAAACTAGAATATAATTACATATTCAATTATAATAAGTAATTCGAATCAACGGATATGTGACAGCGTAACAGAAACTTCGTTAGCGTAGCAGCCTATGGTTTTAACCTGTATCGCCTCTGACGAGACCCGTGTCAGAGGAACGTTAAAGAGCTGGTGATGATAATAAACAATAACTGTATCGGAAATGCAATCAACATATAAAATCTAATATTTATCTGTAAGAATAGAGATATTGGGCAATCGGTGCTTTCTTCCAAGCCCGAAAGGGAACTGACGGGACCAAGGAATAATCACGTTGTCTATACATTCATACCACCACCACAAAAGTGACTTGGCGTCCGCGCAGGTTTCACGTACATCGACCATCGATAACACTCAAGTGTGTACCGTTGGTCCGTATTTTCGCAATGATTTCAATAAGCGCAACTTTGAGCCAGCAAATCTTGTGTGCCAGTATCAACACATTTGCTGTAACGACGCACATGCACGAGACCAGATAAGTGTAGTCCCGTTATTACGTCCCGTTTCACAATTTTAACAGCGTAACAATGAAATGTACGATGATTAGTAAGAGACAAAATATTACAATTATTCGTAGCAATGTAAGCAACATAACCATGATTAACGTTAATATACCTACATTCCGACTATTGGAGTAAACATTACTTTTTACAACGAATATAAAATTGATACATAAGTAAACGTTATACGATATTTTTTTATTGTAAGTTTATTTTTTACATTTGCGTTGAGATATTACAGCCCGATTCTACGGAGGCTAATTGAAGTCATCGCTCACATTTCGCTTTGTTAGCGGTCTAACCTCATTTCTTGCGTCAAACGCCAAACCAATAAATACTTAAGGCTTTATTAGATTTACGCCTTATTTATTTCTTATTAGGACTCGGCCACGGCTAATGGGATTATAGAAGTCACTCTGTAGTATAGAGCTAGCAGAGTGTGACTAAATAGTTAGGAGACTGCGGTGGCCAAGTTTAGCAGTTAATAAACACAACATTAACCTACCTTTGAGTGTTAGTATAAGTTATGATTAAATTTATATACATAGTATGTTTTGATATTTAAATAAGTCACACAACATCATGGAATTTATTTACTCTATCTGAATATTAGCATTTCATTGCTGAGTGTTTGGTTTTAGTTTAGGATGTGGCGTAAAATAAGCCTTAATGCTTATTATTTAAGCAGAGTAGTTTTACATAAAAACGGTGGCAACAAAAAAACGTAACATCACGCTTGTATCTTCCCTTAGCGGAAGGCAGAGGAATGTAGTATACTTCTACGTATAACCAGATCAGTTATACGTCCCATCATGAAATATACACACACACAGAGAGATATATACCTACATACATACATACATACATACATACATACATACATACATACATACATACATACATACATGTATAATTGTATATATACGCATTGAAATCTGTTAAAAATAATTAAACCTATAATTTTTAGTATAATAAGTAGTTCTTAGGATCATTATTTTTGAAAACATTGACTAAAGTAGTAATTATAATTTTTAATAAATGTAGAAGAACAGCAACAGGACTCTATGGATAGATATACTCGTACATATTCCGCACCGTCATCTTTGCTTACCTCGTAAGGGACCTCGCGTGATGGTATAATAATAATTATTATTACTTCAATTTGCGTGGAAATCAAATTGCTGTTGAGAATTTTTGGATAACGTGACCTGCAAACTCAGTTTATATTACAAAAACATTTCAGCGTAGCTTAAGCGTAGTCCTTATCAGGATCCTCAGTTAATCGGATTATATACTAATCCAGGAATAATGGCTTAATGAGTGGTCGTGACGCCGAACAGTGCAAACTCCGCGAACATTCGTAATCAAATGAAATGTAAAGAAACATCACATCAAATTATAATTATGAGAAACAACACAGTCGCTAACTCGGATCAAGTATAACCTTTTGCGTTTAGCTGTAGCATATAAATACAAACTTAAATTAAGTAAAGCCTTTACTAGATTCTTAAGCATATAAATACAAACTTAAATTAAGTAAAGCCTTTACTTAAGTTCAATGATAGCGATGTCAGTAGCCTCACCCCTATGACATGGAATGTAAAATAGAACTGGTGAAAAGTAGGATCACTACAGTCTTTATCTACCCTTTTCAGGAAATGCAAGCGTGGCAATTTTATGTAAAATTCACGTATGTTCTATGGTTTAATTATCCAAGTTGAAACATTTATTCCCGAAGGTACGTGCCAGGACTTTAGATGCGAAGCTCTTTTAATTAAGCTCGAGACAGAAAGAATTCCCACCGCTCACCTTTATTTTTAAGGATCGATGCACACTTTGAGGAAGATAAATCGAACCTCAGCTGATCAGTCGTAATGATTTGAAACGGTTACCATTCGTTTCATTTTACGCTACATCAGCCTTTTCAACGTAGTTTAACGTAGCTTAAACGGGTTAATATAGATTATCTTGCAATTATACTTGCTTAATCTACTCTACGTTTTAACACGTTGACTGTCTCGTTGGTCGAGCGGTTGCAAGCGCGACTGCCGATCGAAAGGCTCTGGATTCAAATCCCGACTGGGCTACTGTAATTTAGAATTTCGAGTAGTGACTCGGAGTCCGGATGTGTGCCCGGCATATGGCAATAAGCTCACCATCTATTCCTTTGCGTAACTGGTGAAAAGTGGGGATGTACTACACTTCTCTGCCTTCGGGGATTAGAGGCGAGAAATTAAGTTGTTACGTTTTAACATGAGCCGCAAGTACAATTGTTTTCCTTTTTACTTAACGTTAATTATAATATTAAATTTTTGGTGTTTGATTCACTCCAGAACACGTCTAAAAACGTGTCAGTAAAATATATTACATTATAATAATGAGATCGAATTATGTTTTTAAACTACTTAACGTAATTACGAGCTTCATAAAAACGACGGAGGCTCAACCGAATTTTTTGTGCTCGGGTACAGTATTATCGGTCAATTACGTAACGCTGCACAGATCGGAGTTTTTGTACAATTAGGAATTTGCTCTATCGTCATTGAGTAACCTTTACTACGGTGAGCGAATATAACATTTAGTAATAAAGTTCCATTGATCATAACCAAACTAAAATATTAAATATAATATTAATAATAACTGTAATGTAGTAGGTACCAAAAAACCTATATCTAATTCGAGATAACCTCGATGTACGAATTACTCCACTATTAGTAACAGTAATTAATGTAAGCTCTAGATTTCAATTACCACCTGAGAAACGACCACCCACATTACATTTCCACGTCGGTGGTAGAGCAAGAGATTTATCTCAACCACTATTTGTAACTGTGCTCAGCCGTCGCGGCAACAACTATTGTTCGCGAATTACGCAATGACTGCGTTTCCTTCGATATCGACCAGTCTGAGTCCACCCTTATGTATCTACCAACCTATGTTATGCGTACCTTCTATTACGTAACTGCATGTGTTAAAAATAACATTTGTAGATAAATGTCGATAAAGATGTAGGCGATAGTTCGTCACATTGACTAAATGCGGGTCGTTTGATTTCACACACATAGAGCGTTATAAAAAAATATTAAGCATGTATATTTTGTGATACATTGGTGTTACATTTGGGTGTTTCTTTCTGTAAAATCCCAAATGTGAGCGGTACTGGAACCCCGGGTCAAATGTTTTAAATAGTTACAATGATAACTGTTGGCAAACAAAATGTAGCTTAGGAGGGCACGGTTGCTAGAAAGTGCCTATTCACTCGTACCTTGGATAGTTCGGCTCATACAAATTTGTAAAAATAGAGCCCGGGTGAGAGTTGCACTCTTTCTCAGTAACATAAAATTTTCATCAAAATCTGAAGACTGAAATGAATATCACCAGACTATCATTCAAGCTTAGACTATTGTCTAGTCTTATAAATTTGTTTTCACTACGTCGCAATACTGGCGAAATTGATTTCAGCGAAACAAATTTATAACGCATTGTAAACACTGTTTATTATTTCCTGTATGTCTCTTATATCTTCCATTTGCGAAATAAAAGTTGTTCGGCTCTTCATTTGTTGTTGATGCACTAGGTAGAGAGTTTCACTACATGTTTCAGATTAAAAGTCGATCCCGGCATTGCACGCAGTCTATATACGAATTACTGGCCAATGTAACGTGTGTGTATGTAGCGAATGATGAATGTAGAATCAACGGCAGATCTGTAAGCATAAAAATATTTGCATTCGGTGCTTTTTGCCTATCCTGTAAGATACCTGGAGTAATTATACAATAATAACAATTAATAGTACAATACATTCTATATGTATGTTTTTCATTATATTATATAGCTATATTCTATACGCCAAATCTACTGAAATGAATATGCTTCAGTTACTAAACGTTAGAGTGCAATGTAAAGTGTCACAAAGGCCTTGTTAATCCAGGCCCGTATCGCTCTTACAGTACGAACGATTCGTTTTCAAGGGTGAGGAAACTGGACACTCAGCCGGTAAAGCCCTTGATCTAAATTCCCTTTGACAAAGCATCTTTGACCTACCTCAAAGAAAGGTGTCTACCCGCTATTCAAAATTCGCTTTAGGTCAAGTTTGACGGTCGATTACAAAGGCTTATATGTATGTAATCAAAATAAGTTCTTTTAAGCGGTTAAGTAACTTATTTATATAAAATGTGTAGATTGCCTCTTCGAACAAGTAATAGTAATTTCCAAGGTACCAAGTAACTAGAGGAATTTTTAGAAGCTATGACTGCAATTACATTAATATTATTACTGCCTCGTTGGTCGAGCGGTTGCAAGCGCGACTGCCAAGCTGGAGGTCCGGGGTTCAAATCCCGGGTCGGGTGCTATTGGATTTTTCTAATTTAGAATTTCTAGCAGTGACTCGGACTCTGGAATTGTGCCCGGTGTATGGCAATAGGCTCACCACCTATTTCATGGGACTTAAACGTAACTGGTGAAACGTGCTAGTGTACTACACTCCTCTGCCTACGCCTTCGGGTATTACAGGCGTGATGATACATTAATATAAAAAGTTAATAAGATATTTAATCTTTATTTGAACTATTTATAAATGTTTAGATAGGTGTATCTTAGTATAATATATGTCATATATGGATAAGATAGTTACAAAGTATTAAAGTCTGTCGTAACGATGTTTACAGATTGTACTCGACCGTGAAGTTCACGGAACCCATTGCGACACAAGAAACACAGTGTCAGCGCCCATGCCCGATACCAGCTCTATCGGCTCTGCCAATCTCCAATCCGCTATGTGAATTGAATAGATAGGGCGACCGAGACAACTCGGACACTCTTTCTTTCCTTTTAGCTCTCTTTTTCCTCTCTGTAGAAATATAGAAAACTTCATTACTTAATGGACAACTATATAAAAATAATGTACATTGACATTTTATGTGTCTCATCATGCAATAGAAAAGGATTTGCGACTTAATAATTATCTATATCGCCAGTCACAAGTAAACAGATAACATTGACCGCGATATATCTCTATGCTTACAGACGTGACGTGATGCTTCTGCATTTATAACTCTGTATACGCGCGTGCAGCTCTCACTTAGCATCATCATCTTATCTAGACTACATTATATATTCATATTTATAAAACTCAAAATGTAGGAGTATCCTACACGCCGCTACCTACGCCTTCGGGCAATTGCGGGCGTGATTTTACCTTTTTTAAAGTTTACCGTTAAAGAGCGCTACAGAACGTCAATGATTGCTTGTTATATACAACTATATTGTTCATTTATAAATGATACAGATAACGCGCACTAAAGATCGGCCGAGTCGTCGAACTAATCGATGATAATGATAAAATGAAATCATTATTGTTATCTTGTTTTATCATCTTAATGGCTCCGTCGGACAGTTTCCTGGAACAATTCCTTCGATTGTGTTTACACATGGTCGGCCGATAAATAATACTTTTTAAAAACAAAAGCAGTAATTTAAATAGGCACGCAATAATGACTGATCCATTTGGTACTAATATGTACCAAACAAGCTATTTTCCAGTGTATATTTGTTTTCCATTTCGAAAAGTATATTGTTTTGTAATCGGTAAATAATGGTTTTTAATATAAAACAATCCATATTTTCTGTTATTGGCTCGTCTATTATAATCTTTACGTTCAATAAATCCTATTGATCTAGGAGTTAGTGAACCTAACTACGAAGCCGAGGACTTTGTTGGGTACCTACCCTGGACTAAGGTTTATCTGATAACTACGAGTAACTGTTCAGTATCTGGATGTAAAATTATCTATATGTACTCGTATAAGTGTGTGTTTAGAATACAATACATATTTATTAGCTGTGAGGTTGTCATTGTTCAGGTTTTGCATAGTGTCTTATGTATCCAATGACCGTGAAAAATATATCTTCACTAGTTTAACTCTAACAACACTGATAACTGATTATTTAATATCATGAAATAGCCTGGGTTCATTCCGTCATATATCATTGCATGCGGATTAGAGTTCAAACGGAGTAGTTCGGAAAAGTTATTTTATAACCAGTTATTTTTTAATATATTATATAACCATGTTGTTTATATAGTTATGTATACACCTGGTACTATTTACATGATTGTACTATTTCGATGATGTGTTTCACCCCCTGTTACATGAGATGTTTATCTGATGAGAATTGAAAGTACCTTACACTCCTATGCCTACCCCTTCTAGAATAACAACGTGCGTGGTGTTATGTTATAATTTTACACATATTTTACATTGTATTTTATCTAGTAATATGTCATCTCAAGCCATGTTACTGTATAAATATTTCCATCACATTTGTGTATAATGACCACTAACTCACTAATTTGTTTAACAGCTAAAGTGAGTCAACACAAATAAAATAATATACTCTACTAATGAATTACTGAGATAAAACGCGATAGAATTCCAATGGGAATTTTTACAGATTGATACAATTGGCCTTTTCAATTTGGATCGTTCGGATTTTAGTATATCAAAAAATCATTAACATATAGTATATTCGCTTTTAATATACATTTTTTTAACTTCTGTACAAAAACTTGCGTACACTACTTAGCCCACCTTATACTTAAACAGCGGAACGATTACAATTTTGATGATAAGGATGACGATAATCATGAATGATGAAAGATGAACGACTTTCTGTTGTGACGACGATGTATGATGTATGTTGTGTTGAAAAATGTACCGACCCATTCATGTATGTATTATATACGGGCTAAAAGAGACTATTTAAAACACTTCCAAACTTAGGAAGTATTGTACACAGTTGGAGCCAGTTGTAATCGTTACGTAACAGTTTCTAAGTCGTGGCGGAAGCTCTCAACGTTGTTCAAGCATTAAAGGTATTAAAAACATCAAGTGAAAATTGACACGAACTTTTACATCAATTCTCAAAGTGTATAAAAGAAATTAAGGACGCCAAAGGCCTTCTGGCCGCGAATAGGATACCAGGTGCGGAAAGCTGTGCTCTGCATGCTTAGCCCGCGTGCCAGCGTTGGGATTATGAAAATGAACAATGGAATGCATTTTGGGAGGCCTATGTCCCGCAGTGGACTCAGAGAGACTAATGATGTGACAAAACAAATTCGAGATCTCAACAGTTTTGGGAGTCAAGAGCAGCGCCACAGAATGCCAATACATATATGTATTTAATGTACTGTAAGTAGCAAGAAAATGACTATAGATCCAGGCATATATTCACATCATTATCATTATCAGGCCGTCATCGATTGGCCAGCGTGGCAAAGCTGCTGGACATAGGCCTGTCTAATAGCACGCCATTGAACTCTCGCAGCTCCCTTGTAAGAGCTGTTACATTTTTTCATAAAAAATCTACATGCATTTTCTAAAAGCTTAGGTAGACTTGAAATGACTTTGTAACTAAAATAAGTATACTAAATTTTATGTATTTTTTGTTATAATTACAAATTGCTTTAAAATTACAATTATTATTACACCATCAAGCCAGTACCCTTTCGCGTTAGGTAGAGAGTACGAAGTGCCAAATAATACTATATTTAACAATGTACGTGCTCTTTCTATATTCATGAGTCATCACTTTAATCAAACACGCACGTGGATTTCTGTAGAGGAGTAATTATACTATTGCTACAAGTTTCTATTGCCTACCTCTTCGGAGAAATACAGGCGTGACGCTGTGTTACGTTAGTAGTCAGTATTTATATAGTATTCAAATGATAAGCATTATCTATTACAAAAACTTACTCTTGAATTATATTCATAGTACATATTATGTTGCTTATTTTGTTTCATTAAGGACTTACACGAATTTATAATGATGCGAAACAAACCTAAACGAGGTTAACTAATTAAAGTAATGAGGGGTATGTTGAGTGCAATTTAACAGTTAAACAAACCTTGCCTAATTCAGAATGTTCGAAAACATCACCATAGAATAGAACCGACAATCGGATGGAAATATCAGTTTCTATATAACCGCACCCGAGGGCATAGTCTATAACCATCATATATGACATGACGTTTAACAAATGAAAAATCAGGGAATCAAGAAAACGTGACATTTGACAAATAGCAGAACGTTAAGTGAAACGTAACCAATCATTCATACCGTCATAGGTAAGTCTTGAAATATCGCGTGGCTGTTTTTTGTGCAGAAATATCTGTATGTTTGCATTGTGGCCACAATAATGGCGCTTTTAAAAAGTAGGTTGCTTTTGCGATGGATTATTATAGTTGCAGGCAGAGGCAGACAGCGGTAGGCTTTCGAGCAAATAAATAATGTGGCTTTTCTCAACTAAGAAAAGCGGAAGGTAATAAGAGTGGGGGCGGACATAAAAACGATTTCGACGTCAGACCGGCGAAGTTTTAATTGGTGCCTATATAAAATGCACTATTGTAAGTTTAGTAGTCGTAATTTGAAATGTACGTATAGTTTTGAGTACACTCAACACTTATTATAACACTGACATAACCATATTCTGTACGTATACGATAAGTGTAGGCAATGTTTTATGGAAAAGTATGTAGGTTTAATTGAGTGGGTTCAACTAGGCTGTAAATAGGCTATATGTCATATTATGACATATTATGTACCCAATACACAGTTATTATTTAAGTAACATAAAATTTGCAAAACGCTCTTCCATTACGCAATATTGTTGTTTTCGATCCTAGTGTAATTTTTTAAACTAGTCTGCCAAACCGCACTTGGCCAGCGTGGCAGACACTGGCCTTAACACTATTCGAATTTGTTTCTTATTCGAAGAGGAAATCTGTGTCCAACAGTGCAATGAGAAAGGGATCGACGATAATGATGCATTTTATAACAAACAAAAGCACCTTTTACTGACGAATATGTATCAGCACAGATAAAGACAAAATTAGTCAGGGCCGTTGACATTAAAAATTCTTAAACTTCGCCTTCTCCTATAGGAAATATTAATAACAATGTGTACGTACATGTTTGAGTGTATTTTACAATATTCACTGTAAATATAAATGTAAATACATATGTTCCTTTGTATCGGTCATTTTAGGTGTATACATCCCGGACACTTGTGTTTTGATGACTAACCAATATTCTTCAATCAAGCTAATAACTGAATTACATTTATGAATCTGACATTTGAAGATCATTATGCTTTGTTATTACCAGTTATCACGCTGACGCTTTTCCCTGTATGTAATGTAACATCAATGTAACATCACGGCTGTAATCCCTAAAGGGGTAGGCAGAGGAATGTTGTAAGAACACTCTCACGTTTCACCAGTTACGTTTAAGTTCCATGGAATAACTGGCGAGCCTATTGGCATACACCAGGCACAGATCCAGACTCCGAGTCACTACTAGAAATGCTAAATTAGAATAATCCAATAGTGTTTGAACCCAGAACCGCCCGATCGGCTGTCACGCTTGCAACCGTTTGATCAACGAGGCAATCATCTATTTATGTAATCAAACTAAGTCCGAATGGAATTAAACTATGATATATGTATATATATCTTATAGATAAACGTTTCTAAGTTTCGATATACATACATATATGATTAAGTTAATCATTTACCGTCACGGCGACTTCACTGCGATCCGTGATCATCACGATCAGTGATCATGAAGATTTGCGATCAGTGATCATGAAGATTTGCGATCAGTGATCATGAAGAAAGAACTTGAGCAGGTCTGAAACCTATTGAGCTATCCCTAATATATTAAACTAGTGCAAATTTTAAAAGCAAGAAAGTACAACCTTCTATTTTGTAATCTCTATAGTAGAATTATATTTATATGAAATAGATATTAGATACTAATTTTCAATAGCTTTCTATATGTACATTCATATATTAGATAAGGATTTCAGTGTAATTGTAAACGAACGATAAACAAGCGTATTACATTTCACAGACAATATAATTCGTCGTGAGCGTCGACTAAATTTGTTTTACCTGTCAATAAACAGACAGACAACAGATTAATTACCTCGTGGATGTTAAGTGTACAGGTTTAATGTTCATTGGTTTAACGTACTATTATCATTAACGTTTATTTTAGGTGGCGCGTAGTTCAGGCATTCATGATATAATCCTAAGTTTATAATATATAAATTTAAATTTCGACAGTTATTATTCGTTGTAATATATATGAATAGGTCAAGTAACCTTTAAAATCTTATTTATTGTATCATCATAAAGACTTGTGATGTGTTTTTCATTTACCTCGAATGCGATAACTTTAGAGTAAAGAGAAGTATTAAAAACAAAATGAACTTGCAGAATTTAGTATTAATAAATTAAAAATAGTTATTCATAATATTAAAATTATAGTGAATTAAGGAATTAATTATTTGAAAGATTTTGTATTTAAATACTTAATCGCGTTAATTCAATTTTAAATTCGCACTGTACGTACACAGATATAACGTACATACATACATACGTTCAAAAGTATCAAGTTTAACATATTTATAACAAGACATATTACGTTGAAAACTACACATCAGCGATAACATATTTTCATCCTAAAGCATGAAAACTGAAGCGAGCAACTTAAAGTATGTAACAAGGGATTTGGAAACTCTACAACTATTTATATCGCATAGTTTTGAGAAGGATTTGGCGGAACGTGGCGACCCCGGCCCCTTGCGACACCGCTGACATGTAACTAGGAAAATATCTAAAATGTGACAGATCATTGCATTAAATGCTATGTTTTCTTCTATGTATTACTAATGGCCTTTAGGTTTTGTTATACATACTTTCCTTACATAAAACACCGCGAACTTAAAAAAACTTCTTGATCACGTGTTCTTTTTTTAATTCTGTCATTACGAAATGCAGAATCTCTGATGTGGATAGGTAATGTATTTTAGGCCACAAATATAAATATTATATATTAATTATGTGTATCTGTCCAAATATGAAATCTACAATAATTTTTCCCCTTTTTAATACGCTTTTTCAAAGTTAAGTAATTGATTAAGGCTTCCGTAAGCCTTCCGCAAGGTATAATTCCAGAAATATTGTATCATTATGAAACATTTATAAAGAATCTATTTTTAACCTTTGTCTGGAAGAAGCTAGTTTGAAACTTTGCCCAAATACTAGCTAGGTTGCGTTTTAACTTGTCTCGCTTGTAGCTAATCGCGGTGGGTGGAACGCGGCGGGTACGAGGCGCAAAACCATCGGAGGTCCCGCCGTCCGCGCTGTCACTACCAACTCTAGATTATATCGCGCAATCCAATTTCGCGGTTTTGTTATCGCTGCCCTCTGCAAATTTAGATCATTTTTCTCTTAATCATTTAAGTTTTTACATTATTGTTTTTATATCATCATGCCAGCTCCCTTACTGTGTAGGTAGAAAGTACCAAGCGCAAAATATCTCTACCCCTACAAACGTGACGTGCTCTTTTCTTCTGCATTCTCAATTATTTACTATTGTTGTCAATTGTTGTAAGTATTCTGCCACTATACAAGTGGATTATCACTTACAAGTCATAAGTTCTAGTTCTATGGGACGACTTCTCAATGAAATCGGAAATCGTATCTATTAGAGACGATACGATAGCTTGCTCGGTAGACTGGGCGCTTGCGTTACTCAATTTACATAATATGTTGAGGTGTATTCTTTCTTGTACTACATGCCATCCAAAGTGGTTTGAACACTATCTGTTTATTGATAAGTAAAAATATCGATATATAGAACATACAAAAATATAGTCTTTGTAACTATACATTTATCAATATTGTGTTATAGCAACTTAACACTCCATGATTTTCTTTTTTAATTTTGTATACTTTAAAATTTTTATAGCATGTAGGGATCTATTATTTAATAATATTGTACCAGTTGGTAATAAGAGTTGAGAAATGAATAGCGTGTCAACAACATGCTACCCGGTTTAAGGCTTGATAAATGAGCCGAGGTAATGCAAAGGATCCATATCTGTCTAATGAAGACCACTTACCTACGTATTTTGTACGAAACGAAAACATTTTCCGCTAATCATTTATCATAGATCATTGAAATATTGGGCTCGTGACATGTTTTGCAGAGAAATTCAACATGGTCCAATGGCATTTTTATGGCAAAATAAAAATAAATTACAAATTTAAAGTATTTATTTGTAATAGGAAATATGATTGACTTCGCTCTCCTGCGACATAATGCTGCTTACACACCTTTTTGTTTAACGGAAATATCATATCATTACGATAATGAAATATGTCTAAGTGTATAAGACCATTTTTAGAGTTTTCTTTGCTTAATTTAATGTCGTCCCATATTACATAAAATCTTTCCTGGCATCTCTGCCTACCCGCATTGTCACTCGACCTATACTCGCCTAGCGTAGCAAACTATAGTCTTAACCCTTTTCA
>DWME01003111.1:0-19094 GCA_018244795.1 Parelbella ahira ahira | reverse complement strand
TTCGAGTCACTACTAGAAATTCTAAATTATAAAAATCTAATAGCACCCGACCCGGGATTTTGAACACAGGACCTCCCGATCGGCAGTCGCGCTTGCGACCAGTCGACCAACGAGGCTGTCAATAACAATATAACGGAAATGTATATAGGTAATACAATAATATATCTAATCGAAATAAATATAGCAATACGTAAATTGTCGTACATAAAAAACACAGCACACACAAGTAATTCTACAATCAGTTCACAAACATCAAATCACAACTTCCCGATTTGAAAATCGAAAAATTCCAAAAAAAGGGGAAACTAAATAATTTAGAAGCATTGAATAGTGTATCTACTGTTTGTGTGGGACATAAAAGATGTCCAATATTTTCTGTTCCACATAACGTGATGAGATGAGATGAGATGAAATAATGGTTTATTAAAAAGTTTTTTAGTATATTCAAACAGTAATTGCGCTGAATATAGTGTGAGTTGAGTGGATGCAAGCACAACTGCCAATCGGAAGCTCTGGGTTCAAATCACGGGTCGGGTACTAATGAATTTTTCTAATCTAGAATTTCAAGTAGTGACTCGGTGTCTGGTCTGTGCCCAGTGTATGACATGTAGACTCACCACATTTTCTATGAGACGTAAAACGTAATTGGTGAAACGTGGAGGTGTACTACACTCCTCGGCTTACCCCTTCGAGGATTACCGGCGTTATGTTACGTTTAATAAGATATTAATTACACATTATTAAATGCTCGTTAATTAATAACAGTTAAATTAATAATATCACTTCCTTAGTAACTAATTTCTATTAAATACTTAACAATAAAAAAATGTTGATAAATTCGCTGCTATAGGTACACAGCTAGGTACCTAATTACACAAAAACATTATAAATATCCTGTTAAGCTTTAAATATAAGATAAGTGCTTGCTTTTACTCTGACTTATGTCACAAAATAAGATAAAACGTTACAAAAACAGAACAAGCTACCGGCAAAAGTAATATTTCTCGTAAGTCTTTTGTTTCCGAAAACAAATCTGGCTTCTTGGAACATTGTTTACGTAATGTACAGATTATGTCCTAAGCAGTGAGTGATAAACTACAAGAATTGAACGTTATATGAAAATGAAAATTGCGTATTAACTTCAGTCGTACTGAGTACTGACTCAAAACTGATACACTAGGTAACGAAGTGCCGTATTCGATCCAGAATTTGATGTAAGGTTATTATTACATTTGATGTAAGTATCACAGCCTATCAGCTAATCAGTACGTACACCGAGATAATCCATGAGCTTAATCAAAAGTATAAGAACATTTTAAAATACTATAATTATATTAAGACGCATTAAGTTTAATCACAAATCACACAGCAGTATCATAGTGAAATAATCTTGACATAAATATCGTTTACTGACTGTATTCTAAGCACGTGAACTGCCTAAGTTTAGAGCTAAAATAGATCGCATGGAATGGTAATCATATTAAAGTTCATTTTAATCATTCGATGCGGTATCTGAACACACATTTGTAATATGGACTTCTGGGAACTGAAACTGTTAACTTCAATCGTATGTGATTCAAGATATCTGCACTGCACCGCAGCGGGATATTGGAGTTAGATGTTTGCAAATCGCTTAGATAGCATATGGAACGGGGTTGAAAGTATAAACTGAAGGACGTAGGATCTGCTTCTGTGCAACGATATTGTCTTCCGAATATAACATATATTCTGTAATATTTTCAAATAGAATTGTTATTACAGATACTACTCGCAAAAATTCGTACTGAACAGTTGAACGGCAGTGGTCATATCTTTTGTTATTTAAAGAATACATAAGTCATCATTATATTTGATGTCATGTTGCTTCTCAAAAATATTTACGCATCTGCATGGTTTGATTATGTAAATGACGTGACACCTTCAAAAATACTCAAGGGGCAACATGGGCAAAAGATATTCCCTACCGTCGGCGCCTAACAAAAAAGTACACATCTATTTTTCCTAGCGTCATGTATAAAGATGAGCCCTCCGCGGTCGACGTGCTCGCGCTGAAATCAAGTTAATAAATTTTATATGACGCAGCGGATAAGAGCTTAGCGACTTGGACTTTCAGCGAAAAGGTACGTGACTTCTTTACGGCTTCGTAAATAATTACGTTCGGTGTCTTCGCATTAAAAAGATTTACAATTATAGAGAACAAAAACGATTTTGTCGCATGATGTTAACGTTTTTTGGTTTTGTAATATCTTTATGACTTTACGTGTTATTTCTTGAGTAATTTGATTTCTTTATAATTATATCTCAAAAATGCATAATCTATTTAAATGTGACTTTGAGCGATGTTTATGGAAAACATTATCTAAAATTCATTAAGTTTCAGGAAAATATGTCGTTTTAATAGTATTTATAAATTTTTTTTTAATCCGTGTTTCATTCATGTTTAATACTAATTATAAATAACCACCAATGTTTACTACAGTTTTTTTTTTTATTTTTAAGAAAAATAGAACATACCGATTTAAGTACAAAACGTCGAATTATTTGTGCTATGTGTAAAATTGTATATACCAAAAAAAATGCCGAACAATTTATTGATTCTGTTCAGATAGCGTTTATATATTTCTGTCAATAGATGTCGCAATCTACATGTTACGTCATGTTATTATGAAGCAAGGTATCAACAGTTGGCCATACTTAATTGTACAAAGATTTTTTTCAATTAACTTGTTTTGACGAAAACATTAACTTTTGTATAATGAAAACGTTATATTTAACATTGTTATCTAATTTTCTACAATAGCAGCCAACGTGAGCATTAAACTTGTATTTGAATTATTAATACTGACAGAATTAAGAGAAAACAATTGAAAGGAAACCTTTGATCAATAATATATATAACAATAATCCCGATAACAGTTGTAGGAATACATTTATATAATTCAAGGTAAGATGATAAATGAATAATATGTATGTATGTACGTAAATTGAGCTATAAGCTTTACCTCCTCACTCAGGTGACATGTGTAAGATAGACAGATACACGATATAAGCATTATATTCCATGGCTGCGTATAAAGGATTACAGGCATTTTAAGAAAAAAAAATTATGTAATTTTTCTTTTGCGAAAAAGGAACAAGGGAATATATTTTCTCGTATTCTCTGAAAATGGAACACCCTTTAGCGATACTTTTTGTAATGGCAATTGAGCAAGAAATATATTATTTTTAAAAAATGTTTGATAAATTCCTATTTAATTCAAAACCATTGACTAACAATAACATTTATTATTAAAAGTCTGTATATATACTTAATAGTGTGGTTATGATACATACAGTGTGTATGATACATACAATATGTATGAAGTATACTACTATTAGTTCTTTTTATCACAAAGGGTTACCTGAGACTGAACGACATTTAATCTCCCTATTGAAAATGCTATACGATAATAAAAAATGAATTACTTGCCATTAATCTTTTACATAGAGTCATGCTTAGATATTATTATTACCATCTCCTCGTCAACTCTGCTAATTTTTACTAAAGACTTTGTTAAATAGGTCACGAAACATACAGAAAAAGAAATAATTATTAGATATAATATAATGCTAATGAAGTTTCGTATTTTATAATATACACATAAAATATCCTGTAACACTTGCAATCGCGTGCAATAACCCAATAAACCGTCACGTGGGGCGCGTTTATATTTTTCTTGCTTACATTGAATTATTGTATGTTTATGGTAATTAAATGGGCAACGAGCGTACAATAAAATTCTGTGGAAATCATTTCTTCCCGACCTTCGAATAGAAAAAGCGATACAAGGCCTTTGTTGTTCAGAAATTGAGGACGGATATTAGATAATAATAACGTCTTGTAACATGTTAACCATGGCAATTAGATCCCAAAAATAATTCATTTTCATTCATTCATTCACATTCTCATTCATTCACATTCTCATTCATTCATTTATATAAATGTAACTTCACACCTGTAATCATCTAAGAGTAAAGCAGAGGAATATGATGTATTCCCGCATTTTATTGGTTACATGCACATCCTCCCATGGGCAAGCATATTACTATACATCGTGCACGGATCCTGTCTTCGAGCCACTATCAGAACTTTCTATCAGAAAATCTAAGTTAAAAAATCCAATAGTACGTAATCGACCCAGTAATCAAACAAAGGATCTCTAGATCACTAGTCGCGCTTGCAACTACTAGACCAACGAGGCCAGTTTGTATATTTAAATTACAAGATACATAGTTCAAAACAGAACGAACACTCAAGCTCATTACAAAAACATTTGTATTTAATGGGATTTGAACCTACATCCTTCAGGTTAGTCGTCACCATCATTAACCATTGAACCAATAGGCCAGGCAAACTATAACATTGATTACTAAGCAATATTTCATTGTAATTTTTGAAGAATTTTTCCTTCGAGTAGTATCTAATCTGATGATAAAAACTGAGAAACGGCATAGTTCAGGAACATGTGCCATTAATGATCGCCCATATACGATAGTATCATCCACGTTCACAGTTTTTATCTTCACAGTATACATGTACTCGTATGAGTAATGTACGATGTGTCAGCGTTTAAAGTTTGGCTCTTCATCAAATTCTGTTACAACTACCATTAAAGTTTTACCATGGTTACAAATAGGGGTAAATACCCTAATACCCCCAAAACTAATGGTTTCCTCAAAACTAATTTCGCCACCCACCCTTGTGTGTCATGGATGACCCGAAGTTCGTTTTATATCAATTTTATCCCCATCTCGATAAGACTGGCCGATATTTTTGGCGGATAACATTTGCTATTAACGAAAAAAAAAAACTTTTAATTACACTATTTTGTGAAGTCGCGCGTTAATGTTGATGAGAAAAGTTTGACGTTTTAATTCGGGCCTCTAATTAATCGGCCGGTTATCTGGATGGTGGAACTTTCCCGTTTCGATAGAAATGTTGTGGGTTATTTTTTTTTATTTGATGATATCAAAAACTTTGTAGTCATTTAAACTTTTATGAAGTGCTATTGTCCAATTTGCATTTTTCCTTTTATTAAAACACGTACCTACATAAATATAATGTTACAAAGTTTGATATAAATGTGTGAATTGAATATTTAATATATTAAAAATATTTATGTAAAATTAATAAAATAAGTGTATACTACAATAAGAAAGTTTAAATAATCAATTAATATCTAATTCTTGTTCGCCCTAAATGGTAAAATGCGATTCGATCTAGACGCTTCTGTAAAGTACTTTTTGATATATTATATATTTGTGTAAATAAATATTTCTGCGTTATCTCTTTTGATTCAGAACAAAGAAGCGATATAGGTATACACACGATGTAGATGTAGGTACACGATATATGAATGAGATTACTTTACTGAAAATCGGTAGATAAATCTATAGATACCTCTCATAATAGCAGATCGAATCAAAAAGTCAAATGACAATCTAAAGGTGATTGATAAAACAAAAAAAATATGTTTAGAGTATGTGTTTCTTTTTTATTTTGACTTGATAATAATTAGACAAAAATTATTAGCAATCAACGTTGTCACAACTTCCAAAATGTCAGTGCGTAAATTTTCGAAATGCAAAAAGAACACATACCTTCTAACGTATAAGCTCAAGATTTTAGCCCTCGGTATAACATTAGATGCTTGCAGAATCAAACGACATTTTTTGGTACTAAATCAACTGAGCGCAGCTGGTCCTGAAGTGCTCTAGCCAATAATGGTAACATTTTTCAAACAACTGTCCCGTCATAAAAAGTATGTCGTATTATTAATGTTCGAATAATTTAAGGTTTTTAAATTTCACGATCTACAATGAGAATTACAAGTACATCGATCATTATTGAACAGTCGCCAAGTCGACGCTCGTTTTTTTTTATTACGCTATCCGCAGCGCATCGACAAAGTAGAAATCTTATTCGAAACGAACTTATGTCCTGACATTACTAACTCTTAATGCAACTATTTTATCTGCACGAAGACAAATACATACAAGTACTTAAACGTTCACTTGGGATGTTTCATCGCAACAGACAGAGAATAGTTTCAGTTAAATAAAACTGTCGTTTTCCACCAACTTTAGATTAGAATTGACAGAGGTATCCATAAGGAAAAATTTCGTTACACGAAACCGTCGCGTCGACCGATTCGCAAATAAATATAGGTCGAATAGTTAAACCGAACTGAAAGGCGACGAGGGAGCGAATTTCGATAAACAAAAACAACGGTTCGATAATATAATTTGAAACTTTATTTATAAAGTATTAAACCTTTGAATGCGTGACACGAAATGGGGAAAGAAAAACAATTTCGGCTGGAGTTCTGTAACATTGACAAACGGCGTGTTTTTAAATTGGGTTATATTTTATACCGAAGTTTGGACAAATACAAAAATCAAATTAACTGATGAGGGACACGTATGTAGATACACTAAATAGGCTTATGTAGTTGACATCTGAAAGAAATTAGGATTGTTTTGATGATTATTTGTATTCATTTTAATATTGCATACTTTTATATTATTAGCGCTGTATATAAGCATATAATGTTCGTCTATCATTCGAGAGACACGAAGCAGTATCTTGATGTCTTAATGTTTATAGACATCACATACGACTATCCGATCTTAAAGTAGGCAGAGTCTACGTTATGGGAATCCGATTGCTGATAAACTACTTGTAATCCTACTTAAGTGTGTATTTATAAAGACACATTGTGTACCTAGACACTAAACAAACACTTGTCCTCATAACATAAATATTCGTGTTGTGTAGTACTATGTAGATATCGAACCCACGATTCCCCCAACAATCACTCAACTAACCGGCTAGTAAGTGATTATACGATAAAAGTATGGCTTAGTTATAGCTTTCTCACTTTGTCTACCTTATTTAAAGTAAAATAGGCCTATGTCCAGCAGTGGACGAGAGTAGGCTGATGATGATGATGATATATTTACGGCAGAAGTGAAAATAGACACTTCAATAGAATGTAGAATACACCAATCCTCGTCCTAATTACCAGTTCAAGTGATTGAGCCATTGCTTGTATACATGACGTCTAATTTCTACGATAATACGTACATTTTCCCTTTAATTTAATACAATTCACCCTTCATTGTTATAAACAAGCAAAGTTGTTGAAAATAAACGAATCTTGAGAATAGATATTTCAATAGAATCGCCGCTTAACAAAACAAAGTTAGACATTTCAGATGATTATCAGATGAATTACTTAAATTAAAAGTCTAAAGTTTTCTCATTTACATGATCGCGCCGATAATAAAAGTGTAAACGGTTTTTCAAATGACTTTTTTACTGAATCGAGTTATAAGCGAGGCTGTACAATTAACTTAGTACATTGTAGGAATGTAAAGCATAGTAACTGTAATACAGTATCAGCTCCTACTTACATTGTAACACATTGTAAAAGCCGATTCAAAAATGTGTGTCGTGAGTGTGTCTCTAAAGTGTATTCATGTACATTAAAAGTCTACTGTTATAAAACATAATAAAAACGGATTAAACTATATCGCTGAATGAATTCTATTAATAATAAAAAGGCGACACTAACTACATGAATGAAATGAAGAACACTCTAAGTCCATTAGGCCGGAAAATTTATATTATTAAGACTTTAAGTTGCCCACTAAATACGATGAAATGATTAAAATGATGAAATTAATTTTTATGACACAAAATAATTTATCCAATTTATCAATTACGCGCCGAGAAATGAACGGTTAACAATTTTAGTAGTCTGCGATAATAGTGGAACAGAATTATTAAAGTTTGATAATACTAGAAGTTACAGACGCGATCATAAATCACGACGTTATTGCCTGAACTAGCTAAAAAGGAAACTCGTTATAATTTTTTCCCTCGGGTATCGTAACAAAGATTTAAGATACTGTAAGGCGAAGGTATGTTGGCAGATTAGTTAGCTTCAAACTTATCAGAAAGTTCGCGTAAGAACTCAAAATGAAATGAACGATACAAAGTTAAAACAAGGTCAAAAGTTATTCAACTTCAAGACTAAAACGAAACTTTATATTTAATTTTAGCATACAAATAACGTGAGGTTTTATTTGAGAGTTCGAGATCGAATACCCACTAGTCATTTATTTAAACCACATATAAAATGTTTTCGAATTTTTTTATCTATCCCTATTTATCGATTTGGTACCTTGAATTTAAACCAAATTCAATTGAAATTCAAACTTTCTTATTATGTTTAAAATCAAACTGCGTCATCAAGTCAAGCTATTAAATTTTAAACGAACTTACTAAAGTTTATCATCCATACTATATAGCATCTAGGGTAGTCCCTGAACGAGTCTGCTCTCCGTTGATGGTATACACCTTAACAATACTATTTACTTTTAGAATACAATTCAGAATTGCTCACAAATTGTCAAATTTAGTATAAAGAACGAAAAGTTTGTCAATTGTAAGGATTAGTCGTACAACATAAAATTATTATTACTTTCTCTCTTCCGGTTCGGTCGTACAACACGCTTTAATTTGACCGGAACTTAACGCGTAACAAAAGTTTTTATGGGCCCCACCAATAGCAGTTTAACTACTTCCATTCGCACCACTTGGCTGAAATAGCTTTGTTCGCGTTACACCGAAGTTACTTGGGTGTTTCCTACAAATACCTAAATTTTATATGAACTGCTTTTTTATTATCCGAGTTCGTTGTAGTCCTTAACCCTTTAAATTTATATGGTGTGACGGACTTGGTCTTTAATAACAGAAGCGGAAGTTGTTCCTATTGTTTAGTCCTAATTGTGCCCAACAAAGAAGGTAATCCAGCTTTTTGTTACACATCGGAAAAAAGGCTACCTGCGTAAAAAATAGTAAAATACGTTGTAATTTAGTCACGCTTGCTATTCATTTTATAGAATGTGATATTTGTACAGAATTCAATCTCAATTTTTATTTGCACAAATACGAAAGGCCTGTGCATAAAAGGGCGGATTGACAGCCGAGGGCAAAATCTAAGGGAATCCGCAAAAACCACATAATGAAAATGATATTGACAGTAAAAGTACGACACGGTCTCGCCTTCAGCATATTTCACTCTTCCAGCAATCGAACATTTGTGTATTCATCTGAATTCCTTCATATTGACATTAGCTCTTACGAATATATACTGTTCTCTTGAACAAAGAGTAACGAGTAGATCTTGTGACAATACCACTCGTCACATGTAAGATATAGAAGGGTAAATATATATTTGGTTTAATGACAGAAACTGATGAATGGGTAAAAAAAAAATACTTTTGTATTTGACAATGCATTATGACATTGACTTTTTGGTGACGTATGCAATATTGATCAGGTGATACCACTACCACAAATAAATAAAACGCATACGGTTTTCACCTCTGTTATATATGAATTTATTTTTTAATTCACACTGAGTTATTCTGCATCAGTAGTGTGAAATTTATGAGGCGCTGGCTCTTTGAGATTATTCCATCGAGTCAATATGTTCCGATCGTGTCGGTTACCCATTGTATGCACAAACGTAAAATATTTTGCTAAAATTGAGGGTTATCGATTGCAGCAGTCATATTGCCAATAATAATATTATACCCTATTCGAAAGAAATTCGTAAAATAAAAACCTATTTAACTTGCAAAGATTCTATGTACAAGTTTCGTGACATAAACTACAGAACAGAAATAATGTTTTACATTTCAGAAAGTAGAAGTGATTTTAATAAAATGGTTCATCAAGGAAAGGTGAGGCCGATTCGAGCGAATCCGTCTTGAAACAAATAGAAAAATTAAAACTCAATAGCCTACA
The DNA here is from genome assembly GCA_018244795.1 of Parelbella ahira ahira. NCBI lineage: Eukaryota > Metazoa > Arthropoda > Insecta > Lepidoptera > Hesperiidae > Parelbella > Parelbella ahira. The sequence goes on along the minus strand of DWME01003111.1, from coordinate 9,235 downwards.
AATATTTTAATGGAAATGAATAACTCGAACAATTTCTCCGAACAAGCCCATCAATAAACATGAACGCAATCGAAGAAGACGAATTATTCTACAAGGCTCTAAAGCAAACTTTCTCGAAATTGATCACCGTATCCTTAGGGTCGCTGGGATCTGATATTTTATTAAAGCCCACCAAATTTGAAATGTTCCATTCACTTAGGGAAATTGGATGAATTGATCGTATATTTTTTATAATTAAAGGTAACCTCTCAACTGATTTCGATCATGATCCTCAACCGGCTAACTTTCATAATCGTCTGTTTCGAAATGTCACCTTATGTTAATACATAACCTTTTCAGAATACTAGTTGAGACTTTAAACGGATCATATCACTCCTAATCAAGAGATAACAGACCTGAATAATTGATAGGCCGAGGCCCGCGCACCGTTGGCTTCCCCGCCGCACATAATCCTATTACAATAATTATTGGATTCAAAGGTATACGGCGTAAAATTTATTTAAAATTAAATTTACACCACTTTACAATGCTCTGAAATTAACTTATTTACAGTTTACAAAATTATCTGAAATGTTTACAAAATATCTCAAATGTTTACAAAAAGTTATCTGAAATGTTTCATTTCGTATATAAGTTAATTTGTATTTAATTGCAGTACTATTGGTTTCTTCTGATTTATATTTTCTAGTAGAATTTTCTAGTAGTGAATCGGAATCTAGATCTGTGCCTGGTGTATGGCAATAGGCTCACTATCTAGTTCATTGCGGATGTAAACGTAACTGCTGAATTGTGGGAGTCTTCTGTACTCCTCTCCCTACCCCTTGGGGGATTAAAGGCGTAAGTTACCCTGAATAGAAATTAAATCCTCACCTACCAGCCAGCTGTCAGGTGGTTATTTATTAGCTCAATATCCTAGAAGCACGTCGCGATAAGTTTGCCTATTTGAACATAAATATTACCGTCAAGTGAAGAGTAATATTATACAGTTACTGCCTGTCAAGTAGGTACGAGTAGTGTAAATCTTAGATCTTAATCCATTATTTGTTCGAGAATTTGAGAGTTTTCCAATTACCTGGCAGCCGTGACAATAACTTATGAAGTGAATTACATAAATCCGACTCTAATAAATTTTTGGCCCGGTTAGCGGATATTAAGAGTGATTCCAAAATTCGGTTATTCGGATTAAATGTTCTTACCTTGAGACAAAACTTCGCAGAGCCATCCAAGTGCACGTAGGAACCACAGAACAGAGTTATTCAAGTAAACTTCGGCGTTTAATGGCAGTTTGATCTATATTTTAGTCTGAAACTTCTTAATTTATGTTATTTGTCTTGCACTTATAGAACTATTTAAATGTTTAAGACAAGGGGCTCTTGCTATGTTAGATCGCCGTTTCGGTGCTGCTACACTACTGTTATAAAATGTTTTAAAATATTACTGAATATATGTTAGCTTTAACTAACAAATGTTAGGTTTCATTACGCTTTGTTAGATGTATTCAACGCCTCCACAGTGACGAAAACATTGTAACATATTTGTATAACCTTTTACAACAATTTAGACGTATTTTCCGAGGTGACTAGTCGCAATAAAAGAAAATATGCTCAATGGATTGACTTTTATTTTTAATGGAAAAGGAGAAAAGTAAGGCGGATTAATGTTATGTAAGCTGTATTTTGTTACAAATTGCTTAATAACATTGATGTTAAATTATGTTACATAACGTGGAGTCGTTTTGGGAACGTTGTTACAACGTGTTGCAGAATGTTACCTAACAAATGTTTAATAACGTTTTAAAACATTATGACGTCGGTGTAGCAGCGCCATTTGTAAAATGTGTTTGTTATATTCAGTTGTTGTTGTATTATTAGAGCAGAATCGCAGTTATTTTGAGATAACTTTCATATACTTATATCACAGGTTAATACAATACACTCTAATATTATACAAAGACAAATCAATGAAGTTTCGTGACCGTTACGAACTCAGTTGGAACACACGACTGGACGAACAGGTTCAGAGATGGAATCTCTGAATTCTAACTCTACCACCTATGAAGTTGTATTATCTACCATTACAGTATAGCAAGAGAATTCTTTACATTTTTAGTATTTGACGTTGATCAAGATCCAAAACCTTCATATATTCTACTAAATAACATTTTATCAACGAAAAGCAAATCCAATAACCGTCAAAAGAAAGTCGTTTTTATCGTTCCGTAATCACACGCAATCAGTGTACGGGAATTTATTAGTCGATACGGGAATCGCTCTCGAAGCGATCCCGGCAATTCCGGAACGGTCATTAGCAACTCGTTCCAAAAACACATGGAGGTGCCTGGGCCGAGAAATGGTTTTCGTTGATACGTTTTATGTGATCGATCTACATGTAACCAACTTTACGAGTGACTGTACGAAATTTGCTGCCAATTGTCATGGAAAATATTATCATGTCTATATAGTTCAGTATTTCATAGTCCATAAATTGAATATTGAAATGCATTATTTTAATTTTACAAAAGCGGATAACTCCATGTTGCCACCGCTCGTTTGTATTTGTAAAACAAAATAACGGGACAGATATTATACTATTACAATCTGGACGTCATGCCTACCTATCAGAAAATACTAGAAATTCTAATCTTATCTTTAACTAAACGAAATTAATAAAATTCTCACCAAAAATAATTGAAAGTGTCCGTTAATTAAGGCTACTCACGTTGTTATCGCTACATTACAACTTTCAAAAACATAACCATATCATAATCGCGTATAGTAATAAATACGTATATAAAAACGAGAGAATGAGTTTTAATCTCGTATTGGTGAATCCCCAAAAATCTAATTACGTAACTTTAGCAAACCGCAAAAGTTTCCAAACAAAAAGGTTAAAAATTGGACATCCCGGGCAAAGTTTACGAAGCCGCAGACAGGCATCCAGACCGTGCTCAAATATACATATTGTATATATGTTGCAGGAACATGCGCTTATCCATTATTTCATGAAATTTCTAGCAATTTTCTAGGCAACAAGGCTGTTGTTGATTATGCCGAAAATTCACAAAATTACAATGTACGTATTAAACATTAAATATTACAAATGAATATTACATCTCATCAAAAATGTCACCTGTAATATTTAAATATTGCAGATGAGATTGTTGACAATAAGTGCAAAACTTAAAATGGACTTTCGACATTCTAGTATTTTGACAGCGTGCCAATTTTGTTTTTTTTTTAAACGATGCAGATATTAGATACTGGTAATTTCAAACTACATTTCGGAATTCGCTAAAATATCTAACATCTTTCATTTCCTGCAACGGACTTAACCCTAAGGCTTATGTTACGTTCATATTTGTTATGCAATCCTGTGCCCGGTCAGGCCTCAGATAAGAGATTGTTAACGGACCCGCAGCCAAATAAGATTGTTATGAAACTTTCATATCACGAAACTCTATCTTTTGAATAAAATTTACCGATATTATAAAGGATATTAATAATAAGTACAAATATACACTTCTTTGTACTTCTCTGACTACATTTTCTGGAATTTCAGCCGTGATGATATGTTAATGCTACGTTTATATTTTACTCATAAAAACGTCTTAAAATTTGCCATAGGTAAACAATATAATGTCAAAGGATACATATCCATTCCATCATCCATACTGTTCTTATGTTGGGTATAATTGTCTTCTCTTATACCGCGAAGACTTAAGAACATGGTCTACTACGCTTTCCAAAAACGGATTAGCAGACTTCAGATATTTTAGGACACATAATAGTAGTTTAAACTCTAAAGCGTGTAAGCAGGACTCTAAAGTATATAATTTCCTCGCGATATGTTCCTTCACCGCTATAGCCAGTGACTTTTTATCTTAAAAAATGCACATAACTTTGTGCAGTTAGCCTCGGAATTCATTTGGAACCCAGGTCTTCGGGAGAGAAATGCTGACATAACTCAATATTAAACAATGCGGAACTTAAGTCAAAATAAAAAAAAAAACACGTAATTCGTCGATATTATTATCAGGTTTTTTTCTGTTTGCGATAGTTTTAGTACCAAAATTACACGATAGGAAGGATACGTTTACTGGAAACTGTACCTAAAATCAATAAATAAATTAAACTCCGTACACTGCAAGGTACGCGACGCGAGAACGTGACATTGTGTTGGGAGAAAATGTTTTTCACTTTATATTTTTCGAAGCAAGCGACGCCAAGAAAATTGCTTTTCCAAGACCAACACAATAAGCCTTCCGAAGAGAGCACCGTTTGCCGCTTGCTTGAAACGCAAAAGAAAGTAAGCTGTCACATAGAACTTGTTCTATATTGTTATTATTAATAAGTACTATTGTACCAGTGCTTTGAGTGAAGTTTATAGAAATAAACATTCATTGAAAGCCTAGTTGGCACAGTGGAAATATCGTCAGATAGTCGTACGGACATGTAATTTAAATTGCCAGTGTTGTTCCAATTCCACTGCCAGGTGTTTTTGCACTTGATATTGTTAAGGTATTCCTGGTACTCTGGAAACGCGGATTTCTAGAAGTATGCAGTGCTGTTTGTTAATTTGATTGCATTTTATGCGTTATTACAGTTTTATAGAACGTAAAACTCTGTTCTGATCTGAACATAAACAACATATGTAGTGAGGTAATCACTAGATTTTACATGAAAACAGTCCCCGAACTAGTACAGCGTGGCGCAAAATGGCCCAGACCGCCTTCATGAATACTACTAATTTACTTATACACTTACACGATACTATATACACACAATACTAACATACTTACAAGAAGGCGCGAACTCAGCTAACCAGTAATGACAACTAAATAAGTTAAATAAATGTACCTATACCTAGTTTCTAAAAACGCTTTTTAAATTCACCGTCAATAAAGGTGACCTGATTGGATTATCCGTTTCATATCTAAGCTTTATTTACTGTACGGACAGTGCACGTTGTAAAGTAGTAGTACTTATATTAAAATATTTCGTATACCTAAATAGATGTATGTATGGATGTATGTATGGATGGATGTATGGATGGATGTATGTAGTATGTATATACCTTATAATGAATAAAAGAATTTGAATTTGAATTAGACCGACAAACATAGAGCTAAAAAGTGATTAATTGCGCTTCACACGTACCTTTTTTTTTTAAATAATTATTACAGTTGTTAATATCCAATTCGAATAATATTAGATGATACATATGATTTCGTTTCCTTTTAATAACATAATTAATAAAAGTTACATGAAATTCGATTTATCGTAATAATGTCGTTGCGATAGTTTTAAATCGACCAAAGGCATTATACGTAATAGCGCCATAAACGAATTCAGTGGAAAATGTCTCTTGTATCCACATTTAGTTTTATTCCCTCTAATGGAGGGTGTGGAATAGAAAGCTTTCGTAAACAGTGGCATCCTGAGCATTTATTGAAGCGGACTGTGGCAAATGGACGGACATTTTTAGAGCACCCGCTCCATTAGATAATACTTTACAACGTGACTTGGAGTTGAAAGGTATATGCGAAAATTTAATTCGTTAGGATTTACTTTAAACTTTTGAGTGTCGTGTTCGTACAGGAATCTCCTGTTCTGTGATGCTGTATAACTTGCTCAAAAGCGATCTCGGAGCCCACCCGATGCACCAGTGCGGCTTAGTCTAACTCCATCAAAAGTCACTTTCGGATTAAATTATCAGCTGTGCGGTTGTGAGCTGTTACTTCAAACCTCGAATATGATGAGATTCGTTTATTTAAATGTATATTTAAATTGTATAGCGCTAAATGTACATAAACTTTGTTATTCCCAGAGTATCATATTGTAAATTTTATCGTGCGAATAGAGTTTGTAATGTTTCAGATATGTATATGAACATTTTAATCGAGCGTTTATTGAATGTTCCATATTTTTATTTACGCGTTTGCAGAGTATATTAAAATATCAGTCGATTCATTGAAATAGCACTGATACATTGAGATATCGATGAATCGACAAAAGTGAATTTAATAATCTGCAACGTTTAGACACGGAACGTAATAATTAACAAACAAATACACATATATTATCTTCGTGTACAAAATGAAAACTCAAATTTATCCTCAAACTTAAACTCAAATGTATCAAACTGAAATGTATCCTCACCACGAAGAGAATGGTTTTATATCAAAATACAGACACATGTATCCATACCTCAAACCACTAAGCTATGCCGCTAAGCTATTGCTACATGATATTGTACTCGTATACCTTCAAAACATGATATTGTATACCTTCATAGAGTTATAATTTTTATTCAATATTCTCTGTTGTCCGTTTTAATTAATTTTTAACCCCTGCAACAACTTTCATCGTTCAATCTGAATAGGCTTACAGATAATACCTTCGAATAAAAATTGTTCATGCCAACAAACCCCGAACATAATACAAATATAAAGGAACATTTTATATTATGAAGATGATCTAAAAATCTTGCGTGAAACAGAATAAAGAGAAGACGTATTAAAATTTGTCTTTGTCTGAATTTTACGAAGGTCAACTTAAGCTGATAAAGAAATACATTAAACTTCAATACAGCGTTTGAAATTCATTACAGAAATTTGTTTTTGCAAACAGCCAGTCGGATCCACTGACGGTCAACGATCACGTCTCTGATTGACATTTGCGACGCGAGATAATTCATCAAATTTTTGCCGGATTTAAAGAGTACTACGCTATTCATAAAAAACGTTTCTAAAAAATCCTACTAAATATCAATCCGTTATAAATAGCCAGGGTCAAATGTTTGTGGTAACTGTACGTAGCCGAGGACATGGCGCGATGTTGTTCATTGGGGGAAGCCTATATCCAGCAGTGGACTGAGATAGGCTGATGATGATGAAATATCAATCATACTTGGCAGAAGATATGAAGTTTATATAAATGGGTGATGGTTCATTAAGTTAATACAGAAAGAAAAATGATGTTAAAGTATTTAGATTCAGTCGCTATCCAACGTAAGTGCTGAAAACTATTGTCTAATGAATAAGGCTTGTTAAGGGGATTACCGACAACGCACGTACAGAAAATTATGCAAATGTTTACCTAAGCCTAGATTTTGTACGAGCATCAGATTGTTGGCCATTTTAGGGTATACCTTCAATCCGTGCGTTTTCAATTAAGCTTAATTTACAAAATAACAGTGCGTGTGATACATGTAGATCATTTTTAGCTGTAACGTTGTTCAGTTTTGTTGGTGGATTTCCCGACTAATTTATTTCACGTTTTAAATTATCTTTAAAATAAATTCCATTAATAAAGCACTATTATTTTAGTTTTGATTTCATTCTAACTATTTTTGAGTTCTAGAATTCCTACCTGACACAAAAATACTATAACAGTGATGGGAAAGATCATGAGCAAATCTACACAACTAATTCTTGCAACGTTCTCCTAAATTTCTAAAAACCGTCAATCCGTGCTTGGCGAAGTGGCTGATTATCGCCTTAAATCTCCTCACTATGAGGTATCCACTATGAGGTACTTCACTGTATCCAACAGTGAAACTATGAAAGAGTTAATAAGGATGACAAGGGTGGTGATTCTAAATGTGATGATGATAATAAAGATGGTAGTGATGGCAACAGTATATTAGCAAAAGGTCAAAAGAAACATGTATTCAAAAACGTTAAGTAATGGTTAGCCATTTTCACATATCAATATTGACCATATTTCTCTGGTTCAATTTCAATTACGAGGTATTTCGTTCATTGATATTACCGATTTATCAAGAAATTTTAATATTACTCGTTGTCCCTTGTAATTTATTCTCAGAATCAATGAAAATTCTAGATTAATTATTATTGTTTGTAAGCAATCAAACTCGAAAACGATGCATACCGTGGTAACTTGTAATAAAACCAATATTTGGTTGTAAGCATTATATTTTTAAATTTTGCAATTGAAATGTATGTCTTGTTGGTTACACACTATTTAACACATTTGAAGATTTTCTTTGTCGTCTCATAAATTAATCAGCTAAATATTCGATTTCGGGAGTGTAATCCAGGTTAAGCAATTTACCCTTTTATTTGACCCTGGATTAGGGTTACAGTTGTTAACCTTTTTACCTTGCGATATCCTAATTTAACATGGATATTTAACAATAACAAAAAAATTTTAATAAAGGTAATTGTTACGTAATTAGGCAAAAACGAACAGCTAAATACGCTTCATTTTCGTCCACTTAGACAAGGGAATACACTTTCACTTTCAGATCAAAGAGACAGATCTACATAAATCAAATTTAACACTTGTTTCATGTTGGTAATAGTTATATTGCAAATGTTAAAGTAGTAACTCTATGTAATTAATTTTCCTGTCTGCCAAAACGTGTCATATATCACCAGTACCTTTTTTGTTTTAGTTTAAGGTTTTGTGTACCAACATAACTCATTCTCAAATCTATTCTTGAGGGAATTCCATGAATCACTGCTTAACACAATTAAGTACAACCGTTATTTATGAAGGCTTAAATTAGGTTATCGCAATGTTTAGTTTGTCACACCGCTCATTGGTCGATCCAATTAATACTATTCTGAACATTTCTTCTCAAGAAAATCTGAAGCCAAGGGCATTCTTTTGAAATGAAATATGGAAAGTAATAATGAAACCGTTTGAAAAAGTTGCTCCACCTAAACTACACACTATTAGATTGTTACGAGGTGCCTTCATAACGGAAATACTGAGGCCGTATTTCGGAAATTATATGCCAGAGAAACCTCGAAATATACTCACTTTCCACATGGTTATGAAAAATTCTTGTTGTTTATATAGCTACTGTTACTTGTAATGTGTATATTTATGCATTTGAAAAGCATGTTTTTAATATTGTGATGTAGTTCCACCGCAGATCTAACTGCGCGGACTCGCCTAACAGGATAAATCTGCTAGTTCGTCAATTTTACCTACAATCCAACTGTCTTAAGTTTAATTATCCTTCAATAAGTTCAATTTGCGACCGTTTGCTGCTTTTAGAACACAACAAGAAAACTAATTCATCCAAATTATTCACCAAACATAAGTAGTTATTAGCTTTTCGAAATCATTCCACATTTTGTATATTAATATTTTTGTCATCGCGCATAAACTCGCGCGTATACTCGCACGCACATACGCGCATATTCGTTTATTCTAATTTTATGAAATTTTACTTATTCACACTGTATTTCAAACCTAGAGGA
>DWME01003110.1:0-19095 GCA_018244795.1 Parelbella ahira ahira | reverse complement strand
CCGCGGTCCCCAGGCAGCGACATCGCCTGGCGGGAGATCTCCCCTTTTCCTCCACAATTTCATGGAGGAACGTAAACCATGATTTATCAACCACTTCAGTGAAATATAGAAGCGATGTTATTTTATACGGTTGATATCAACAACAAAACCTAGCAACGTATGACTTTTGGGTTTCAACCGTTCCCGTTACACAAATGATAATAATAGTTCCGCGGCTATATATGTCGGGTTGTGGATTACATTAAGCAAACCATTCGTTCCGACCCCACTAATTGCGGGGACGCTTCCGGGGCAAGTGACTAACCGACGGGACCAGGGCTCGTTGCAGCGACATACACAGTAAACATATTTGTTTAATTATTTGTGGAACAGGAGAGTTATTAATAAACATAAATAGCTACATAACCGCCTCGTTGGTCGAGTGGCTGCGAACACAACTGCTTAGTAGGAGATCCTGGGTTCGATCCCCTGGTCGGGTGTTACTGTGTTTTTGGAACTTGAAACTTCCAGTACTAGCACGGAGTCTGAACTTTACACGTCCAATGTATACAATACCCTCGCCTTCTAATAATGGAACGTATGTATAACATAATTGATGAAAAGTGGGAATGCTATCTGCCTATCCCTTCAAAGAAACACAGGCGTGATGTTATGTTATCTAAAAATATATTTATAATACGTATTATGTTTGTCGTAATTAGCAACAAGTTTCACATTTTCGAAACCATTAAAACGAAACGCCTATTTCTTAATATTTTCACCTTTTTACTCGTAAATATAAATCGCTGAATACTGTTCGACTCAATATAAATAAATTCCTTTAAGTTTCCGTTTTATGTAAAATGTAGATACGTCAAGTACCTAATCTATTTTTCACCGAAATCTTTACGTACTTTTATTTGTCGAAGCGTTAGAACGACTAACAGATTACTTCATTTAACATAATAATGTTCTCGAAGTCATTCCGACTGTGAGAAAAATTATCTCACTTAGGACATGTCATCCTTATCCATCCTGTCATCTGATAGATAAGTGATAAAATTAAAAAGCTACGGCTGACAGAGTACGGAGAATGATATTAATTATCATCATAGCCTATTTACGTCATAAGTGAAAAATAGACGTCACATTTATTGAATTTTTTTTTTGTTGTAATAACCATAGGCTCACATTTAACTACTAACTGACGGTAAGCAAGATGTTTTTAGGAAGTAGCACGCTTGCCTAGAAGTGCTTATTCTGTCTTGTATCGAATTATTCTGAATTGTACGAATCGGGCAAAATAAGGTCAGATACTACCACCCCGGCGACGGACCAGTTTCTAGTTCAACCGCCATTGAAAATGCAATGAAAAACTTCAATATGCAAACTTTTAAAGAATGATAATTAATCACTAAAATATTTCGTTAATATTAAATTATAATTATCATGTGACAAAAGAAACTACTTCAATGTAATTATTCAACATCTAATGTAATTTCTATTTAAAATTGTTATTAAACTTTTTATTTAAAATTATTTTGTGTCAATATGCTAATATGAATACAACCATTATCATCTCACTCTCCCAAAGAGGTAACAGAAACTGAGAATTTACACTATTTACAGAGATTTCTGTTATTAAAAAGGATTTTCACTGTTAAAAGGGATTAAAACTCCATTAAAAGGGGAACAAATCCAAACAAGAGAAAAATACGGACAACTCGGCATTTCTTTGAGTTCATGATAGCGTTTAAACAAAAGGCGACAATAAAATAGAAAGCATTGGCACGATTTATTGGCTACGTTGCATCTGTAGAGGGATTAGCTGGCATGTCGCTGGTAAGCCCGCAGAATGAGAAATTATCAGGGTCGAAATGATAAAGTCAAAAGTTTACCAGAAGCGTTCGAATCTCCATTGTAGTCTTAAAAAAAAACTAATGATTTGATTGATTTGCTTGCCATTTTGATATATTTCATTTAAACCATCTATGTATATGTCAATTTGGTCAAGTTGTTTCGTATTTAGACATGTTTCCTATCTCTATAGATCTTTGATTTAATGGTTATAATGTATGATTAAGCAACAGCTTTTTACATATGATTAATTATACCATTGATTAATAGTATTTCGTCTTAGAGTGAACATATCCAACAAACAAAAGTGCTTAATCCTAAATAAAAAATCCTCAATAAATAAATAAAATAAACTGCAGTACCTACTACCATTCGTTTTCGTACTCGAAATTTCATCAAATTTCAAATTAATATTGAAAAACGGCGGTACATTACTAAATGCAAATTTAAATCCAGCTTGCAGATCTCAGATTTCACAATCGCAAGAAGGCATCGTTAGTTTTCAATCTTTTATAGCTGCAGATCGGAAATTGGGCGCGGATATAATAAAAAGTGTAAAGAAAATGATGAATACGTATACAAATGGACGGGGAGAAATATAGAGGAAACTATATTTCATATTTCAATACCGGGATCTTAGAACTTTCATAACCTAATTTTGATCAAATGCGTATTTTCCAAGGCACTCATGCCAAAGCACGTCTGCCGTGGTACTAAACGATCTGTAAAGTTAAGCAACGTTAAGCCTGATCGACAATTGGATAGGACACGATGGTGGCAAATTCTCTTTTTTCCATTCCACCTTTAGAGAACTGTAAGGTGAGTTAGTTAGAAGTTATCTCACATTTATTACTCCGTTATGGAAACTAACATTTCATCTTATAAATGCACGTGATTTTGCTAGGTCAAAGATTCTAGGAATTGAACCACGAACAAATGGAGTTAAAGGCCATGTCCAAGCTACCCCACGAATTCATCAAGACTATCATAAAATAGTAATATTAAGGAACATATCCCGAACTACAAAAAGTCTCCTACTGTGCCACTCAAAGTAACAACCATAATAAAAATGTCAGTACTGCATCTCATAATATTTTCTGCCACATTATCTTGGGAATTTCGGGAGTCGGGGATACAACCACTCTTTACCCGGGTTTGTTTTCAAAGAGGTCAACTGTTCCCTGACTGCTCCAGTAATGGATCCCAGTGTTAAACGGGGAACGGTCATTATCCGTCGACCCGACAAGCTAGCTGTCGTCCCCCTAATGGTCCAATGACACCAGCCCTAAATACTCCTGCGGGGCCCTCGGCCTGGAGTGGTGTATTATCACACTGTTAACCCCATTAGGTAAAGCTGGGTTTGTAGTTATACTTTTCATGACACGTGATTTGACATATTGTAACTGTAAAAGCCTTCGTGTTAGCGATTATTTATTTCAGTCCTAAAAATAAGAGGAAAAACTATATAACAAGCAAAAAATTCCGCCACGTACGCGCCTGAAGCATTATGTATTGCACTATTAATATCCGTTTTCGCATTTATCGTTCGGTTTGTAAGACACTAACCTACAGAAGGCCAGCCGTCTCAAGCATTGCTTTATATTAATCTTATCAATCACTCTACTAAAGCCTAATTTATCATTTAAATAAGGAAAAAACGCGAAATTTAATTACCTAAGATTAAGAAAAACAACTCACCCAGATCCTCATTAGTGAGAGACCAACTCTGACAGAAGACATTCCTCAGGACTAGGAGCAACAACAGCTTCCCGCCAAAAACCGCAGCCATCTTGGAATTACTGGTACGTCATTTTATGGTCGCGTTTGTTTTATTCCTCGCATTTTTAAAATAGCAGGTCGTTCTCGTTGATCTGTAAAAGAAAAAAATCATGTGAATGAAATGGAAAGAATATAAATGAGATCCTATTTTAAATAGATGTAAAAGCTGTGCAAAAACGTGTTATTAGCAGAAACTCACGCTTTTCAAAATTACATTAAGTTCTTCCTATTTCTTAACCGTAACGGCTGTGTTACCCTGAAGGGATAGCCAGCATAGTTTACACCAGTTATATGTATTAAACGTACTACGGAATATAGGGTGAGCTGATTGCCATTCACCGGGCGCAAATCCAGACTCCGAGCTACTACATATTTCCAATTTCATATTAGAAAAACTTAACAATACGGTGCTAAACCCGGTCATCAAATATTAGTTCTTTTGCTCAGCAGTCGCGGTTGCAACCTGTTGTATTGACGAGGCAGTGCCTGATCCGTAAAATGTAAATTAAATTTTACGAAAAAATATTTTTATATTTAACCTGCTATCTGTGCGCTTCAGGATACATTGTAATATACAACGCTAGCCGCGAACAAATTGAAAATCAACACCCTGACACACAAATTTATGCACTCGGTTTAAATTTAAGCCGTTTTCATAAAACGGTGTAAATCAAATATCGATTCCGATATTTTCTGCATCGGTCGCGTCGCCCGTCGTCGAGTTTGAAACATAAACAATTTTATTTATCTCAAATATACATATTTAATTCTTCGTATCAATCAATTTTCCATATAAGGAAAAGACAGAAGAAATTTCTTAAAGTGATTCGAGTATATTTGAGAATTTTAACATATTTACGCACTTTGACTCGTTGTTGCCTGCAGTATTACTCATTATTTTAGGAAATGAAGTTTTATTACTATGATATATCTGGACTTTGATAATAATTAATTATAGCACTTAAACTTCGTAAAAATTAGTCCACTAGTTTGATGTAAGGAAAGAACATAAAACAGACAATAATTAGTCTGAAAACTTCTAAACCCAATTGGTATTTTAGTCTATTAATCAGCAAATAGGTATTAAAAGCCATGTTTTAAGTACATATATTTTTTAAGACATCAAAATATTTTGCAATATTTCCACACACGTCCATTTGCTTCCATAGTAAGCTTCAAGAGAATTTGTGTTATCAGAACCTGACAGCTTATGAGCTACATATATACACATACACATAAGAATATATAGACATTTTTCGTCACATGATTATAATATAGAATATTTGTCACAGAAATATTTGCCCGAGATGGGATCGAACTCACATTTCGCAGAACAATATCACCCTCGCTACCCACTAAACCGACATACTAAGCTATATATCTGTAACTAATTTCAGGCAGAACTTTCAGACCTGTTGCACACTAGAGTCTGTTACTATCGTGATCTGATTTCAATTGGTTACGTCAATACCATTGAGAGAAATAGGACTATATGAAGTTTTGAGGGATTGGAATTTCTTATGGTGGCTTGATGGAATGGTATTTGGGCGTCGTGGCACAGGAATCCTGGCACCCATATTTGATGTTGCTAAATACTAATGTAAGCTTAAATTTTACTTACTACAAGGTTAAAGGAAGTATCTTGATAAATTTTAGACATTTTAATGTGCGCTGTAATGTGCTAACAGGGCATGTGATATCCTACTAATTACAAAAGCAGACTCGTGTTTAACAGTGGAACAATTATAAGTTGTTTACTATGATGCTGATAATGATAATGATGATACGGTTGAAAGTGACACATCAAGGAGCACTTCCAAATCGTAATAATGATGATAGGGCACAAATAAAAGTAACATATCAAAAAAATTCAAAGTCGTTATACGAATATAGCAAACCAATTCAGTTAAAGAGTTAACATATCGTAGTTTCCAATATAGATCCACCTTTTCCATGTAAAATTAAAACAGATGGACGTTGCAATATTTTTGCACGCCATCCATTTTGGTCAGATTAACGCAGGGAACAGCTCTGGCCATATATGTATGTTAATGCTCGCTATCACTGTCCAACAGCGGGCAACATTTGCATTGTATTGAATACTTGAGCGGACGCGTACGGTGCCACATATAGCGGAATTCAAACCTAGCGGTTTTATGAAAAAAAAGGACAACACACCTTTATGAAGTAGGTAGAGTAGGCCGCCAAAGAAGTAGGCAGAGGTATAAAAACCCATTAGTCGGTATTTTAATCGAAGTATTTAAGCTGAAAGTTGTGAGTTTCAATTCCAGTGCGACAATATTTCAGTTATGAGAACAAATATCTGTTACATGTCTAGGAATAAAAATAAATATCTATATAAGTATGTAATAATACGTATATGTAGTTTCCCAGCCGTCCGATTACCATAACACAGATTCTCTTAAAGCCCATCTAGTTCTTAGACGGTCATACGTGTAAATATCTAAAGATATTATTATTGTTAGAACATTAATGTACTAGAGGTAGTTTAACTCCGCAATGGATTGTAGAATATTTTTGTAGCGTCTATTTCGGATAGACGAACGTGCGAGGAAACATCGGCATTCACGTTATGTTAACACCCGCTATCAGTGTTCAACAGCGAGCGACATTTGCATCGTATTGAATACTCGAGCGAACGCGTGTGGCGCCAGTTGCAGCGGAATTCATACCTAGCGGTTTTTTACTCTTACTTCATAAAAGTATGCGAATTTTACAAATAAACATCATGTATAGTGGAATTTATATTCGAATTATTTTCAATTCGCGTATTGATACTCGAATTAATCAATAATAGTTTAGCAATTAGAAATGTAAGAATTTGCGGTAGTATTGCTGTGTAACTGTCTAACGCAATAATAATGAGACATTTTAAATTTATTGTTAGGTACTATAACTACATATCGGACCATCAAACCCTAGAGTCGAAGGCTAAATCATGAGTAGTCTTTATTAGACCTTATAATTAAGCTAGCTATGTCTAATAGACCAGATGAAACTATTTTTATATTTAACCATTGTTTAACTTTAATGGTAGCCTAGTCTTTTATACGGTTTCCGTTTCAGGTGTCTGGGTTTCGAACCCATGTGCCTTTACACGATTTTATGAAGTTATAGATACTTGTTCTAACGGTGAAGAAAAATATTCTGAAATATATATAACAGCCTTTAAGAGGAATGCACCCAGGCACGTCCTTAAAGTTTTTAATATGTTCTCAGAGACTTCTTCCAAACCGTACCCACTGCGGTAGGTTACTACCTCAACTTTTCTCATACTCTGAAATATCCTCGACCAACAGTAGAATGATAAAATAATGACGTCAAGAACAAATGTAAAATATCACACTTGATGCCAATGTTCGTGGTTGCTGTTGCCGGTAGAGACCAAAGTTCGTCTATTTTCACCAAATAGATCAGATACTGGGTAATGAGGAATCAGAAATCTTTAAAACCGGCGCACGTGTATGAAGAGGGTAATGAATGCAGAAGAAGTCCGTTAAGTCTGAAAGAACAGTTACATTATGCACCCTTTGCTCTTGCTTACATACATATCTCCTTATAAGGTCGTTTCAATTAGTCCAGCGAGCAGAAAGAGAGAGTGGAGAACCAAGAAGACTGACCGCATTTAAAATAGAACTTTAACAAATTGTAATAAAGTCTATTATTACATTTCAATTGTTTTATGACTAGATGAGGCTCGAGCGGCGAGTGGTCAAAGATTACACATCTACAAATATTTCCTCTAGGGTACTGATTAACAATAGACTATGTACCCGATAAATACTTATTTGCTCACCTTCTCTATAAGTTTATAAAATTGAAGTTTATAAAAACTTATTCCGGTGTTATACCAAGTATCACACTAATCCACGCTTTCTTAAAAATGGTTACAAAGATTTATCTCCTTGTCATGCTATATACCTATAAATAATGACAGAATATACAAAATGCTGCACGAAGTCTAAACTACATATTAGCATAGCTGCAGTATGGCTTATTTTATAATAGAATTAACTGTTCGCTATAATAAGTTATTTCTCGCTATTACCCGCTATCACTGTTCATAGAGGCGGTTATTTAGTATTTACATTGTATTGACTTTGGCACACTTGTATGGCGCCACTGCCAACGGGTCGCCTAAAGTAACAATAATAGTTCCTAGTAATGTTACAACTATTGACTTCAGCTTAGTTGTATGGCGTTACCACCAGAAGGCAGCTTAAAATAATGTTTATAAAAAATGTATTGGGAAAACATGGAGTCATCTCGTACGAAAGTAAAGAGGGCTAACAGACACTTAAAAATCGTATAGAAATTAAATTCACCCTCGGTTTTTAAGTTCTTATAAAGGATTGCAATAAAGTTTTAATATATAAATGTCTACTCATTTATTGCTACAATATATACATACATGTATGCTCAGTGACGGAACTGATTGTGTTCATTGCACAAATACTTTATAATACCTTGTGAGAATCCAATCCGCACATTCTGGCTCAGCAAAAACAACATTAACACACCAAGTCCCTTACGGGGTTGGCAGAGAACACGGTGTGTCAATTACTACTATCTTTACAGACCTAACGTGTACTTAAATTTCATTTTTTAAAAACGTCTCCTACAGTAACTGTTAAGTACAGATTTATGTACTATGTCAAAATAGTCTTCTTTATTCTTCACGGTAGCCTGTTTCATTTCACTTGTAAATTTCACTCGAGTCTGTATCAACGCTAACCTACTCGCATATCTACCGCGAAGTTACATTTATTAAAACGCTAACTTATTTCTACGGCGAAATTATTTGTCAAAAAATTTTGGATTTTGCTATAAAAGTTGTGTTTCATATAGAAGTTATGACCAGCTAATATTGACTAACTCGTCTAATTGACACTATGACAGTTTTATTCGTTTTAATCTTATTCGAGGATAGCAGTACAAGTCATTAAAAAGTTGTGTTTGATATAGAAGTTATGATCAAGTAATACTGACTAACTCATCTAATTGACACTATAACAGTTTTATTCGTTATAATCTCATTGGAGGATAGCAGTACCAGTCATTAAAAGACACTGACCTATTAGTGTGTTACCAAAAATATTTTTTAAAAATTGTATGTGGCTCGACAAACAATATCAAAAGGAATCACAGCCAAGAATTAAAAGTAGGCTTATCATTACAGATTTCATATTTCACCTCAACAAGCTTACTGATTTCACTGTACTACTGGCATTCTATATAGATCGAGTCAATGTACTCTCTGAATAAATGAGGGATTAGCACCGAAAGCCTGAAGTAAAAAAACTGAACGGCAAACGTTGAAAGGAACTTCGACCGTAAATGATGGGGAACGCTAACTGAATAATACGATAATTGACTGAATATATACGTACGATCTTTTATTACATTAGCGTTTTACAAAAAAAAACTTAAGAAATAGATTTTCTTTCACATAGCCGTTAATTTACTTTACTTTATTCGTTTTATCTCGACTGGGAGAGGTCGACCTATTTATTGTTCTAGTAGTTCTATAGTTCGAGTGATGAATGTTGAATAAGCACGTCAGGTTTGTAAGTACAAATATATATTTTGTAATTCGATGCTCTTTACATATCCCGTCCGGAACCTGGCGTGTATGTATACCGAAAATATACAAAACGGTCAAGTCAAACAGATAGTAACAGTAGGCTTAATATACGCAAATAGTTAAATAACATTAAACTACTGTTAACCCATAGGTCAAAATTAGATCATAATTATTATTGTAATTTTGAGGAAATGGTAAACGAATGCACAGATTTCCAATAGGTATTTGTTTTTCAACCCTTGCACATTTTTTAATTATTTAATAACTGATACCAATATTTTAAAAAGTTGGTTGACAAAGAAAGGTGAAAAAGATATTGAGTTTTGGGTCTTTAGGCATTCATATCATCATCATCAACACCACCGTCAACTTATCTCAGTCTCGGCAATAGTCTTACCTAATAGAGTTTCGTGGTAATAATTCGGGTTGGGGACCTTAGAATCTAACTTCTACACGGTGTTACCCATCAGTGGTCAGGACATTTCATCATCATCATCATCGTCAGCCTCTTGATGTCCTCTGCTGGATATACTAGGCCTCCCCTAATCGGCGCCACTCCATCCGGTCCTGGACCTTCCGAATCTAGCAGCTTTCCGCTGTCTTCAGAACATTTAGCAGTGCCTAATTAGACTGCACTAAACCCAAGTAATAAATAATATAACTCGCCCCATATCATAAGTAAGAATTACCAGAAGAACTGACTTCTAAAAGTGCTAGAAAGTTCTTCATCGTTGGTTAAATTGTCATTAAACCACTAAACTTCACTGGTTGCATGTGCGACTGCTGATCAAGAGGTCCTAAGTAAGATTGCCAAGTCGGGCAACATGTCACTGAGTTCTTTTTATTTGAAATTCCCACTATTAGCACAAAGCTCAAATTTTACTCGATATACGACAATAAGTAACTGGTGAATCGTGGGAGCATACTAAACTTCTCTACTTACCCTGCAGGGAAATACAGTCATGACATTATGTTATCTGATTGCATTTGTCATCATCATCATCATCATCAGTCCAATTTCACTTTCTCACAGTTTCTGTTCGATTATTGAGATTAAATAGATCTACGGATATTTATAAAAATATTTATGTGAATATAAAGCATACAATGTCATATAAAAATATATAGTCACGTGTTTAATCATGTAACTATTTGTATAGTCCACAGGCTCTCAAACCGTTCTGATACACCGCCCGCCTTAAGATTGAAAAATGTTTACATCGTTTTTCGATAAACATAACAATAAACCATTTCGTTATAATAATCATTGCGATTCCAATTTCAGAGTTAGTTTCCGTTTAATAAAACATACATACATAATACATACATAATTGATAGTTTTTGGTCATTAGGACCTCTATATTATAACAAAAATAGTAGGAGCAAAATTTAACTTTGAAATTTAACTGGTAGAGGTGGTTCTACCACCTTTTTCACTATTTCAATAGTTCTCCTTTATACTGCCTCAACAGACTCATATTTTCTGCGAGACTTCTGCCATTTACACGAAATCACTAGTGACAACATAAAAGTTAAACGGGCATCTTTGAGAAACACTGACAGTGTTTGGAAAACAGTCAAACAACGATGAAGCCTGAATTAACATGGTTATTTTTATTTGCTATCGTACCCAACTGATTCAATCAAACATTGCAATCGTCGTAAAATAGGAAACATTAGGTAGGGAATGCAAGAAAGTTTTGCGTAAAAGAGATAGCTAAGCGTTATCTATGAAGGTTGTTTTCTGCTTCTTCTTACTTTTCCATGTCAAATCACAAATATAAGTCAAGTCTTGAGTTAATAAATTGTAAAGATATTTCTATTTAAACTATATACAAATCACACATAAACCAACTAATTCCCCTATAAGATTAGCATTTCCATGATATTTTTCCCGTAACTACAACAAAACAAACTAAGATCGCGTATAAATAATAATACATTATATTCCTGACCAAGTAAACAACGTATAGTGTAATAATTAATAACTGATTTTATCATAAACAAAACCACCACCATCGTCATCACCAAGCCTTTTATTATTACGTCTACTCTCCGACTAATACTAACAAAATCTCCGATAACCCGACGATGACAATTTTGCCTCTTAAAATTAAGACTACGAATAGGAAAAATATAAAAAAATAAAACTAAAGCGGATCGATTGCTATCAAACGCACCGCGCCCTTACCTCGCTGCGGTATCTTTGACAGTTCATTTATTGTACGCCTAGGTGTATAATGTGCAGACCGCATAACTAGGGTTGCCACATAAAAAAAATCTAATATGAATCGAAATTACTATTAAAATTAATGGTCAATGGTTCAGTGGCTAGTAACCCTAGCTGATGTCTCGACTAAGCGGTAGTTGTGGGTTCTATTCCCGTCAGGGTCAAATATTTGCCTGACGAGCATTTGTTCTGTATAGGCGAACAACCTACGTAAGTACTGTAAAATAGATACATATATAGTTCAGAGGCTGTGTCGGATGATATGATCATTAATGATTTCTCTCAATATATTTAATAGACATATTATATTTAAATCTGTTTACTTATATATCAATATTTACTGAAAAGTATTTTGTTTTTTTGGGATGTACAATTTATATTCTTAAATCTTAATTTAAAAGATAGGCCACTTCTGGTGGTTGTTAAGTCGATGTTTTGTATAATTAAATTGCACTTAAAATACACAAACAAACATGAACCTTAAGCTGTAAACATTGTCCAATCTTTATAATTATAGATAATTACATCTACTACAATAGTGTAAGCTTTTACAAAATTTGCGCAAACATCTTACACACCCACTGCTCTGAGCTATAACTATATACATATATTCACTAAAAATATTCTAGAATGTTCTCAGTGCGAGTTTTCTAAATACCGTAATAATATGTAGGAACGTGACTTGATGAGACAATAACAATAAAGTAATAACATTGTTTCACCGCCCTGTATATACTTTTTAAAATCATATTTAGAAAAAATTAAAATAATAGCAGTATTTAACAGATTCCAGCGCATTCTCAATATTGGTGATCCAAATATATTGTTTAAGTAATATTTCACACGCTGTATCTATATATTATGTCTTATATTGAAAAGACAGATACATATATGCGGTACTTTCTGTAAGGGACTTGTCGTGCTATAGTAATAAAAATGGTAATAATAGTAATAAAATAACTGTTTTGAACAAACTTGTTAACAAGAGTTGTTTTACAAATCAAAAGAACACCAATTTGGTAAAGAGATGCCAAGCATTCTCAAAATGGATGCACTAATATTGTAAAAACAATAAATATTCCATCACGCCGTATTTATGTTCTTTTAATAATAATTCTTTTAAAATTTAAAACTACAGCATAATTTGAAGAGAAGATTCCAGAAAGTTCTTAACGCGGGTGTCTTAATTATTATAGAAATTTTTCTTCTTCAACCTGTATACTAATATTTATTTCAATTAAATTCTTTAAAAAATAAAAACAACATCACTATTTGTGAAGAAAATTCCAGAACATTGTCAATATTGTTGCACTAAATGTTGCAAAAGCATAATTTCATCACGCTGTATATATTTTTTATTCCAATAATAATTCTTTAAAAATAAAAAGCATTCGCTTCAAATATAACAGCTTTTGAAAGTTTCACGATGGTAACGATTTTCAAAAGCGCACTTCACTTTTACGAAATAAAAATGGGGTAGTTTTAACGTTCGTTGTACGTTTACCATGATGCTTCACGAATGCGGGATTACGTGGGAATACATCCTGTTTTGTGAATTGTTAATGTTCTGGAGTAACGACCTGGAAGTAGGTTTTTTTATATAAACAAATTATTTATCATGTTTCATGTGGTACAGAAAGGAAACTTCCTTTCAGACGGAATAACGAATAATGCTTTGAAGCAATAATAGGTGTAACGGTATAGAATTTAGGGTTGACTGTTAAAAGGTCCAAAAAATATGTCGTATTTAAGAACTATAATGATAACTGTTTCACTGGGATAAACATACTTCATTTAGGCAAAATCACAGTGATACACATACTGATTTATCCGTTTTGATACTCTATTGGTGTGATACAAAACTAATAGATAGAAGGCAGAAGAAAAACTCTCAAGCCGGCAAGAGTACTGAGAGTTGTTTTTTAAAACGTGTAACAAAGTATCAATTTTTATTTGGGTACAATTCACATAACATGCCAAAATAATTAAACCTCACGAACATGACTACACATGACGAAGAGTAGGGTCGGAATAAATGTACAAAGAACAAAGTTTTCATATACATGGATACCTAAGTAATTTCTGTTTAATTTAAGAATTTTAAAAACCGTATTTTGTTTTATTTCAACATATTAAATATATACTTTAACTGCTTCGTTGTTAGAGTGGTTTCAAGCGCGACTGCCGAACGGGAAGTCCTGGGATCAAATCCCGGGTCGGGTACTATTGGCTTTTTCTAATTTACAATTTCTAGTAGTGACTCCAAATCTGGATCTGTGCCCAATGTATGACAATAGGCTCACCATCTATTCTATGGGACGTAGACGTAACTGGTGAAATTTGGGAGCGTACTACACTCCTCTGGCTACCCCTTCAGAGATTATAGGCGTGATGTTACGGTTAATTTATTAATGTAACACAACTTTCCGGGCTTATACAATTTTTATGTTCTCTGTAAAGAAGACAAATAATTAATTATTAATTTTACAACATATTTCTTTAAATTAACATGACCAAAAATAATTATGCTAGTACACAAAAAAATATTAAATTAAAATATAAGGAATGTTAATGAAATTATTTAATTGAAAAAAATTAAATACAGCGTGATGCAACATGATGAGATTATATACAGAGGTTCAAAATGCTTGAATTTTACTACCTCACCTCAGTATTATTTACAACCGCTCGTAAGTCTGAGGCAGTGGCAAATGGCACATGATATATAACAGCAACACCGGTCTCAGTGGCACTCGTACGATCTCAGTGGCACTTACGCGGTATGAACCGCGGCAAATACGGCATAAACGCTGGCAAGAAAGCAGTAAGCGTTTTATAGTTGCTAAACAATGTCGAATCTGTTTGGAATGAAAATACCCGCTAAAATGAAGAAGTTTTGGATTTTCTCCTTATTACTCTTATTACATAAAGGTTACCTGTTAAATTTATGTCTATTAGAGATTTTAATTGTTAATATTGTGGCGGAAATACATAGCATTAAACTATAATCATTATGGTTTGCTTTATAGGTATTATTCACTAATAGGCTCACACCCTATTCCATGTATTGTATAACATCATCATCATCAGCCTGTTTAAGTCTACTGCTGAAAGCAGAGCACGGCTTTCGTACCGATTGCACGGCTGCCCGTGGGGGACAAGTGTATGTAAAATTGTAAACACGTCTAAGCATACCAGACAACGCCGGGTTTAATCGCTTCTTACGGCACCCTGGTACCCCAGCACGAGGTCGGGTGGCGTATTCTTTCTCCACCACGACACAGATAAGAACACATTTAAGATAACAATGAAAAATGGGAGTATTAATGCATTTATGATTAAAACTGTTTGAATTTCGAACATCAACTGACCTCAATATCGTTTTGAAAGTAGAGTGTCCGGAATTCACGATATACCTACATCTGTTTGCAAAACAAAATCAAACTCATCGTAATTCGATTCTCGGATGAAGGCACTCCAATTGTTCAATGTTTGTTATCAAATCGCTGTAAATTTGACTCATCTCGGAATCTGATAAGAAACCAACTAAACCAATATTGGCCAGTTACAATCAATTTTTAAATCCACTATTGTCTTTTCTGGTAATTTAAGAAGCCTGGGTTACGTTCCACCACGTCGATCCATTATTGATAATGACCAGCCCTTCTGTAAGATGTTTAAAACCACCCTTAAATCCTTAATTTATTAAAACATAATACATTACATAAATCTGTTCGACTCTCCAGTCTATATGAACGCACCCAGCACCCTAACTCATTTCTTGCATGTTTCGATAGTTGAGGATAGGGTCGATATAAATAGTTCAGCTCGTTTGACGTCGATGAGTATTGGGTATTAGTTATTGGGTAGAAATGGTGTAGTTGAATCTATCGCACTACCCCATTGGGTCAGGGGATGGAAAAGCATTTCTTATTTATGTCTTCTTTACATATATTACGGTTGCCTCGAAAATCGATCGTGTATATTTTGGAAATAAATTTGTGGGTGTATATTGTTATCATTATACCATCACGTCCTATCCATTATTTGGTAGGCAGTGGACACTGAATAGCAAATATATGTATCCTTAGAACCCTGACGTGTTTCTTCTACATTAATAAATCTTCATGCACGTAGACCGATTTCGAAAACTTCTGACTCCTCACTAACAAGTATCAGACTTACTCGTATCTGGTCAATATTGACGACGCTTGGTCTCCCTCAGCCGCCCATATCTATCAACCTGTTTTTTTTATTCCTTTTGTTTGCCTAAACCATAGGACATTATTTTTGTATTCTTAGAAGTCACTAATTGCCAAAAAATCCGCATTACAGTTGGTCCATTCAAACATGTTTGTAGATTGCCAGTTGGTAAGATTTGATTTTATTTGATATAAGAGGAAAGATTTACAAGGTTTCCGCCTCGGGCGCACTGTGTTTATCTTGTTTTATTAAATAGAATTATCCTTATTCGCAAAACCTCCGTCTCTCGTCCTCGTCTATGAAATACGAATAAATAAAAAAACATAACATCGCGCCTGTAATCCCCGAAAGGGTAAGCAAAGGAGTGTATAACACTCTCACGTTTCATTAGTTACGTTCAAGTCCCATGGACTACCTGGTGAGCCTATTGTCATACACCGAGCACAATTCCCCAAATATGCACGTATTATGATGAATAAATATTTTACATTAGGTATATGTATATGGCTGAAGTCTGTCAACCTGATTCCGACGCAAGAACGTGGAAATATGAAGCTAATGATCATCAGCTGGACAATACACAATTTGGTCCATAATTCACTTTCAACCTTCAATTTGAAATCCCGGCTGCGCAAAATAGCACAGCACACATTTGTATGGCAGCAGATGCCCGCCAAAAGGGTGGTCATTTTGTGTCCGTACAAAGTTTTGTAATATTGAATGCGAATTTTGATGAGAGCGGGAAAGAACAAGATTTATGAGTCTTAACGAAATATTTCTAATATTGGCTATAGGTGTAGTCAAAACACTCCGAAATCCTGGTTCATGTATGATAAGAGTGATAAACGGAGAAAAAGCACATAATGTCTGTAATCATGCGTGCCTGCCCTGTAAGAGATCTGGGGCGTCACGATCTAATCATAATAAAAACTATTATTTGTTAAATATTTTGAATTTTGCTCGTATACAATTATTTCCATTCCTAGAAGCTACTTTAGTCAGTAACAGCCTTTTTAAGGCAGCCAATTTTAGCATCGTATTCCAAAATTAGTCCCTGGCATTCATTATATTGCTTTGAAAAGTATTTCGTCCCTCGATACCATTGGACGTATAATAAAAGAATTCTCCAATCTAAAGCACTATTTGTAATCGTAAAAATTTATCGGGTGAAAATCTCCGCGGCGATCATCCTTTTTCGGCACGACACTATATTTCTATTTCGATCGTAAAGTTAGGACGCAATTTTCAATTTTGAACGTCTATTTCCACTGTTCATTATTGCGGTAACTATTTTTAAAAAGTTATGAAATGGCCAGTGTTTTTCAGATAAAAACTTTTGTCACCAAACTTTCCGAGTGTCTGGTACATCTGAATTTTCTCTATTTGTACACTCCAACCCAACAATTGTCTGGTTTTTGTTTAACTATTTTAATGTCTCATTTCGCGCCCTGCCACCTAAAGTTTTTAAAAAATTGGTTATATGTATACATTGATACAGTGATCGACATAGCCCAAAGGATTAGCAAGCTGAAGTGGCAGTGGGCTGGTCACATCTGTCGCAGAACCGATAGTCGCTGGAGCAGACGTGTTCTGGAGTGGAGACCGCGACTTAGCAAACGTAGCGTAGGACGCTCTCCAGCCAGGTGGAGTGAGGATATACGCAAAGTGGCTGGCAGGGGTTGGATGCGTAGAGCAGAAGATCGAGCTCAGTTGCGAGGCCGAGGTCGAGGCTATTGGAGAGGCCTATGTCCAGCAGTGGACGATGACAGGCTAATAGCGTGTAGTGTAAACTATTTCTATTTTAAAATTCCCTACGGTAGCTGGGTTGCCGATTTGTGCCCGGTATATGGTAAAAGAACACCACGAACGCCATGATGGAAAGTATAACGTAACTATTGAAAGGTGGGAATGTACTACAGTTCTCTGCCCGTCTGTTCGGGGAGATAAGGACACAACATTGTGTAACGTAATAATGAAATAATAACCTGTAGCTGCGCGTGCAGGTGCTGGCGGCGGCGCGCCAGCGCGTCGCTCCAGCGCTCGCGCAGCACGGCCAGGTCCTCCTCCTGGTACGAGTCCAGCGGCTTCTGCAGCCGCGACCTGCAATCATTTAATATAAAAAGTAATAAGCGTGGCTCTTTTGTTAGGGGATTGTGCTGTCGCTGGGTGTTTAATATATTTTGTATATTGAAAACTAGTTGTGAGAATTCAGACACGCGAAAGGGTACAAAAATTTGTATGCAGCTGACTGTTCGATAGCGTTTAATAGATAGATGCATTAGTGTTAATTGCATAGTCATAAGGAGAAAATCAGATTAACCAAGATTATTTTAAAAAAGTAGCATGTCGCCAACATGAGTAAGGCGTTAGACGCGAGTGCTGTGTGAGGCGAGTAATTAGAGAGATGTATATGAGGTATGAGGTATAGGGCGAGCGCGGCGGCGCGGCCGTACCGCACGGTGACGGAGCCGAGCTCGAGGCTGACGATGTGCTGGCAGACGATGGGCAGCGTGCCCGAGTTGGCGGCGGGGCGCACGCGCACGGCCACGCGCCGCTGCTGCCCCTGCCGCAGCTGGTGCACGCCGCCCGTCACCACGTCGCCGCGCGGCACCACCTGCCGCACGACACCATCCTCATAGACACCTGTTCTACATTAACCAACCTCAACCGCTATTCATATGACAGCCTACATAACTATACTTTACATTCTTTTATGTCAATTAAAAGGATTTCCGGAGCGAATAGAGTATTCCAAATAAGAGTTCACATGACAACACATGTATCATGAATATCCGATAGTGATATCCATGAGCTGCAGTATCCACTTACTGTGTCTATAATATAAAATATATAGAAATAACATTTAACAATTTAAGTTAATCTCACCTCGACCGGTGCATATTCTCCTTGATCGTTGAGTTCGTGTATTTCTACCCACAATTCAATCTTCCTCGTCAGTTCTGCCCATCGGTCGGCGAGTGAGCGCGCTTTGGCGAGCTGCTGTGCCTCCACTTCCCAGTTCCCGCGGGTCCGACTGAAGCCCGCCGAGCGGTGACCCCACACTTCGATTGATAGCGCACCCTCTGTAAACATAAAAACATTCTATATTCAATTTACTTCACGTGTTTTCTTCCCCATCGGTTGTCGGTCACTCGAGCGCTGTGGTCTGCCCAGTGCCACTTCAACTTACTAATTTTGAGAACTATGTCGGTGACTGGTTCGTCTACGGATTTCACAGTTTCGGATTTTGTCACGTAGAGCATCCTTAGCTTAGAAATTAGGAGCGAAACTTCTCGTTATTAGAGAAGGCTTACATCCAACTGTGGATAGAGTCTGACTGATAATAATGAGCCTTAGCGCCGAAGCGACGAGCGAACCTAACCTGCGCAGTGCTCGATGAACTCCTCGGTGAGCGGCACGGTGAAGTCCCTGCGGTGGTCGA
>DWME01003109.1:0-19095 GCA_018244795.1 Parelbella ahira ahira | reverse complement strand
ATGGTTAATTATCATAATATTTTTAAAGTGGTCTCCCTATCTGGTAAGGGACCTGCCGTGATTGTAAAAAAATAATATTTTTTAGAGTTAGAGTATAAAAACTAATGATAAACTCGGAAATGCTTCAGAGCAAAGGCTTTTTAAAATCAAAACATCACACAGATAATTGAATTACACTATTTAGATATAGCAGAATGAATAACAACACAAACATACATCTGCCTCTTAAAAAACCCACCAAACCGTTAAATAATGAAATATGATAGATGTTGCACGATGGTACGAAATATTTATATACCAAGTGAATTTTCAGGCTGTTTTATATTAAGGACTTGTAACTATAAACGTAAATGTGGA
The DNA here is from genome assembly GCA_018244795.1 of Parelbella ahira ahira. Classification (NCBI taxonomy): domain Eukaryota; kingdom Metazoa; phylum Arthropoda; class Insecta; order Lepidoptera; family Hesperiidae; genus Parelbella; species Parelbella ahira. Next base: position 18,738 of record DWME01003109.1, on the reverse strand, counting down.
CTTAAAATAAGGATTAAGTAATACAGACATGTAACAGAGTAATGAATTTTAGTTAAATTGAGTAGTAATCGGGAGCTACGTAAAGAGGAGAGTTAATAATAGTTTGAAAGTAATCGGGCATTATGGTTGGTGGACTACACGTAAACAGGGTTGTAACTTTAAAAAAACTAAGCGAAATGGCGCCAATCTGCTTACTATGATACTTCAAATTGAATCTGTATGTTTCTATCTATGTTTTATTTTTTACTACTATCCAGCCTAAAACATTATTTCAAAGTACATCGAAGCTTATATATGCCAAACAAGGTGGAAATATTTTTAAATTTTCCTTAAGCTTAACGTTTTTATATTACGACGTCGTCGTTTTAATATGTTCTTGTAATTTCTGGTTACAAATTATCCTTGATCAAAGATTTTATGTAAATTATTTTAAAATTAAATGAACGTAATTTAATGAAAATGATTTTACGTTTATTGAAATACTTACTCAATTGTTGTATTCAAATACGTCGGATATCAACTACGAGCGAAGATACCTCGCTTGACTACATACTCTAAATAACTCAAGCACGTTCGCTTTTTCACCTCGTTTAATTGGATTCAATAAAAGATATGTGTTAATTCTAACAAGGGACGTATAAAAAATGCGCTATATAAAATTCTACATAATACGTTCTAATATTATAAATAAATTAAAATTTTTAATATGGTAAACGCTATATTTAAAACAAAGATGTGGTAACCCTGAAAAGATATTTCACAATATGGTACCGAGAGAGAGCCACGAGATTTTACGAGTCATTGAAGACACAATTTGTAACCATTGCCAAAGAGAATGGATTGATTATTTTTTAAGTTCTATGATTATATTTCTTGTAACTTTAATGCCTTGAGGCTAGGACACCAACTTTGGTTAAATTTATGTACGCTCGTCGTTATTTACGAGTAACACGTTCGTTATAGGTACCCATGAATACATGTCATCAGTATTAACCATTTTATGGTACTACTGTTAGACACCTGTCTGCCTATAATTAAGAGGGTTAATGCCATAGTGTATTTAGTAAAATATACAAACAGAACTAAATTAATTTAATTTAGAATATTGTAAAGTTAGTTATGTACATTTTTGGCTGCCTAAGTAAAAAACCTATGAGCTTTTACAACTAGGAGCTAGCAAAAGTACCGGAGTAGAAAATCATTCTGTGTGTTATTCAGCTATGAAGTAAAATATTTGAAGCAAAACAATATTAAAAAATAAGTTACTTTCAAAACCAATATTTTAATACTGTGCTACACGCTGGAATTCTCGTGAATGATTTAATTACAGCTCTAAATATGCCATTTATTAGTTAAAATTTTTATAAAACAAATAATTCTTACATTCTATTTAATCACAAATGAGAAGCGATTAAATAAAAAATGATGTGACCTATAAATATTAAATGAACCGGAAAGGAATTCAATGACAGATTTCAATAACCTATGAATCATAGAAAGCAAAGATAATGTTATTATCCACATATATTTAACTGATGAAACGTGGAAGTGTACTACACTCCTCTGCTTACCCCTTCAGGGATTGCAGGCGTGATGTTACGTTTATCCATATTGAAGTACGCGCACTTGTACACATATACATACACACACACGGGAAGACGCAAATAGTTATGGCGGCCAAAGAAATATGAAGATAATCATTATTGTTAATTTTTTATGATTACCATAAAGATTACAGATACAGCAGAAAATTTTCGCAAGAAAATCTAAAAAATCTTCATATATACATGTTTTGCGCCACGATCGGTCAAACCGACTAATAGACACTTTAAAACACTTTAAAAATGACGGTACTTGGATCATTGAGTCATAAAACGAATATTAATTAAAAACAAAATTTGATTTAAATATTGAGGTTACTTAACACTCTACCTAAATTTTAAGGAGTGTCTGTACTCTACCGGCACATTAAACTGATCTTAAATGGGGTGGTATTTCTGTTGTATCTGATCTATGCATTAATCCCATATATTGTAACAAAATATTCAGTTCCAGTTACCACGTTACAATATCTATCTCTGCTTCTATTCCTTGTAGTATGCGTGTAATTTTCCAAGAGTCGCAGTGCATTCATGCTTGGTTTTGAGGAATACAACAAAGAAGGAAAAACCCCGACTATTATTACTATTACTATTATTTTACTGCTATTATTAAACTACTATTAATAAAGTACTGTATTAAATATTTATAGACTTTCATTAGGTATGTATGTATTTACATTAAACTAAGAAACGTGATTGATTTTACAAATATGTTAACTATATTATGAGCTCCGTTAAAAGTTGCAATATAATGTAGATATAAAATGAATACAGCTATAAAGTTTATGTCGGGCTAACTACCACTAAACATATTCAATTTGTAAATGACTCGTTGGTTGTTTTGGTCATTGTAACCGGCGTGTAGAGAGTCTTGGATTCCAAAACACGCGGGATAATATTTATTTATTCAGGACTTAGTATCCTGGTATGTTTGTAAACGTCAAGCTACGTTGCCAGTACCTATTCATACAAAACACGCTCTTTCGGAAGCTAAAAACAACAATTTTACTCATGCTTTACCTCAAATGGCGCTTAGTTTGCACTATTAATGATCTGTGCAGTGCTTAGCTAAGAGCCTGTCGCTCTGTTAAAGTAAATATGTGCGTTTCTTTGCAAAATTTTAGTTACACATTAGTTACATTGTAGTGTACCGTGCGAAGTGTTGGCAACACTCAAATAGGTTCTACTAACAAATAGTTTCGTAATTTTATAATATTGCAATAATTATGATTGACTTACATGAATAACAACGATCATCATTAAAACGAATACACTTACGTATTTTTAATTGCTTCAAAATCAAATATACGAATAATTTTTCTCACGATAGTGTAATGACATGTGAGTTTAAAGTTCAAACATATTAATGACCGCGCTTATGCAAGCGTGTTTATAACAAATAACAATAATTATGGTGCATGATCTTGTTAAAAATACGGCCATTACAATTGAGAATTGCGAGGTGACGTGTTACAAGTGGCTTGTCACTTGAGTGTTAAGGTTGTGTATGCAATATCCATTCTTACCGCTTCTGTTCAATGCTTAGGCAAGTGTGTACATATTATGACTCAAAATTCAACTGCATGTGTAAGCGATTATATCGTTTTATTATGAGTTCTGCTCTTTTATTGTTACAAATTAATATCTAAGATAATTTCCCAATTAAAATTCTTCTTGTAATGTTTTTATGTCCCGCCTGGCTCTAACATACAAGGTACGGTTTCCTCTATGACAGACACAAGAAACATCGTTACGGATGGTGCATAATACATGTAGCAGGTTATTGTGACGTTACAAAATTTATCGAAACATTACCGTAGAGCGTTACGTGAGCGAAGGTAAGTATTTTGTAATCCTAAGTAGTGAGGCTGATGTCATAGCGATTGGGAATCAGTCGATGACCCCCTGACCGCGCTGCTATAAACGCCTGTGTCCGCAGATGGACAGTGACTGATTTGTTAATTCGATGGAACGCACAAGTACATGCAGTGCTCATGTGTTAAGTAACCCCGAAATTTCCAACGCGAAGAATCGAAAATATTTACGTAGACGTAACGCTGTATAGCAAAAATGCGTGATTTAACTCTGCTCCATATTTTTGTAACGTGACATAACATCACTCATGATTTGCCCTGAAAGGGTAGACAGAGGAGTGTATACACAACCACGTTTCATGCGTGATGGGTTGGGACGCTTTCATACTATCATGTATTTTTCGTGCGTTATTGAATATTTTTCAAATAAGTGACAAGACGGACTACGAGGCATCCAGAGATTGTAATGAGGCCGGTGATTTTACATCTGTATATATACTCATTATCGACATTAGCATGCCTACACCGCATTGTTAGCTGAATTTTATAGAGTATAGAGGAAGTGAAAACCCGACGCGAAGATAGTGTCCGAGTGGGTACATCTAGTTGCGCAACGTAATTTTATTTAACAACGAAGTGAAACCTCTTGTCCGATGATATAATACGTAGCATGCACTCGCCACTTAACTCGCGGGAAGGTTGTTTTTCCTGTCCTTTTTTCATATTCTCGCCATAAGTGTGATTAGAGTGTGTGAGTCACAACTTGTAAATGTTTGTTATAACTCTTTATCGTGTTCCGTAAAGTCATACGACAGATCGTAAATAAATAGATGTTACTTTCCCTTTAATATAAATTATATTGCTGCGTACCACACCTTTGAACTTATAAAATATAGACGGAAGCACTATATTAATTTGAAATTCCCAGTAGTAGCTCGGAGTTTGGACTTGTGCCCGGCTTATAGTTCCTATTATACGGGACGTAAACTAGAAAATATCCGAGTAGGTACTACACTCTTCTGCCTGCCCCTTCGGGGAAATACAGGCGCGATGTTATAGTATATTAAATAATATATACAGTATGTATGACTCTAATCAACTTATTGTTGCAGTTATGCGCATTTGCAAAAAGATTTCTATGCTCCAAGATATTCACTTGCTGTAACTGTGAAGGAAAATATTGTGAAGGAAAGTGTCCGTTTTAGGGTTCTCTAAATCGTTTAATTATGATGTGTCAAATCTTTTAATCCGCACTTGGCTTACCTGATAGGCTACTGCCTTGATTCTACTCATTCTGAGAGCAGACCCATATTCAACAATGGAATGTTAAACAAACTACCTTAAGATGTTATTGACACTGTTGTAACAGATGGGCAAATATTGTTCTAACCATGACTTCGTTTTTCTGTCAGACCTAATCTATAGAGTCACAACTGAGCATGGTTTTGTTTAAACAACTGGTACAAGAATGGAAGTTACCAGGCTAAGTTCCATCACTGCAGCATAGTTTCCATTGCTACCGTGTCGCTCTCTTTGCGGTTTGCAACTGCTTCAAGGCCGTGAACATCTAATATTACTGCTTAGTAATACACCTGATGTTATCACAGTTCGATGACAGAACAAATTGAATTAAATAAGTGTGTTTGTGAACAAATCTAGGTATATTACTTACTTAGAAAACTTTAATTGGTTTCGTTTTCTTAGAAATATGATGCAATAGCTAAATATAATTTAACGTATATCTATACTTTTTTATCTTTGATGTTTGTTAGTCATACAGAGCACGTGTTTGCGTACTCCACGCTATCTCGTATAGGTATGACTGTTATGAATGAACTGTAGCCGTTATATTTTATTTAATGGTTTATTGTCAACGAGTCACAAGAATTTTTATGAGTGGATAAAGATGTATGGATATTCTCATTAATGTAATACAATGTAAGAATACAACAATGCTCGTGGTATGGAACTTGAATATTTCTCATAATATGATCGTAATACAAATGTGTTGGTGACGCGTCACAGATTATGTTATAAATCACAAAGGGATTCTGTTATAATTATATGATGACTCGACCGCTGTTCCAAAGGATAGTGAACTTATGCACTGAGACGGTGGTCGTGGGTTCGGTTCCCGCCCAGAACAAATATTTGTGTCATGAGCATAATATTTGTTTTGTATTTAATGTTGTGAAACAAAAATGACTAAATGTATGTGTACCTCTGGTTACTATAATATAGACTTCGCCCTCTTTGGAATCAGATGGCCATGTGTGGAGATGTCCCAACATATTTATTATACAGTTATGTAATTGAGGCAATCGATGAAAATTATATACATTTATATAGATTTATTGGAACATTAATAAGTGTCTCATTGCTATTCAAACTTGTCAATTCCTGTCCGAGATGACTGTTCTCAATTACATACAGACTTTTTAATATTTATATATATTTTTATTGCATCCTGTCGATGTCGTCATATGAACATAAAGCATTGACGAGAAATAAATGACCCATATCCTAAATCAACTATATACCTGTCAAGGTTACGTATATTTGCCTCATTAATTAATTAAAAACGAAATAAATTAAACGCAATATGTTACTATGACATGTTAATAAATTAAACGACTGGAAAAGTACTGGCATATGAGATGATTAAAAAAAAATTAAGTCAAAGTGACATAACGTATAGCCATACTTATATTTATATTAAGAACAATAGGACATTTTTTTTGTTGCTCATTTATATATGCCTACCGGTGGAAGGCAATAGGCTCACTGCCTATTTCATAGTTAATGGAAAACGTAACTTGCGAAACGTGGGAGTGTGCTACGCTCCTCTGCTTATCTTTGAGGATCAGAGACGTGATGTTACATTTTTTATATATATCTACTTTTAGCAATGACTTTTTTACCTACATATATTGAACTATATTACGTTTTAAGTAGGTTAGTTTAGTGAAATCTAGGTCAAGTAGTGGACATCAGTGGATTGAAATGATGATGATGTCATTAAAAGTAACAGTCACTTGACAAGCTAGAATTTAATGAAACCTACATGTATACTATTAGAATTATACTCGTATCGTCACGCCAGGTCGTTACAGGGTAGGCAGGGAGCATCGAGCGCTAAATAACTAACTCTACCATAATAGAGTTGAAGTGCTTCTTCTGGATTCATCACTTACTTCAGCTTAAATAAATATCCACAATGTATATGTTATTATGCCATTAGGCTTTAAGTTTATAGGTATTTTATAACCTAACATTATGTTAACAATAAACTCCAAATAAATAAACATTAATTTGACTCTTCTATGAAATAGTCTTTGTTCTTTAAAATAAAATTACACCGACGTGGACATAGGTACTCATACTTAGCGACTACATGAGTACTTATAATTTATAATATGTATGTGTTTAGGATAAACGATTGACAGTTTTTATGAAATATTTCTCAATAGTTCTTTGCTGAGCATTTTTTAACATAGATAATACAATTACATCACTGTTTAACACGTTCGAGTAGCAACAAATGAAAGAAGAGACACTGCTCGATGAGCAGTATGTTTATACATAGATATATACAACCTTTCGCCTTCGACCGCGTTCAGTTCGCATGTAGATATTTTTATCAAATTTCAACTGTCAGTTTCACACAGAGATTTCTGGATCATTTATTAAATAAGCATCATTATTACTAGACTACACCCGTCTAGTATTAGACGTAGGCTTCCCTAATAACATACATATATTGGTTACTTAATTACCATTATTATATATATATTAAATTTAAAAAACTTATTTAGGTCTCATTCTGTATGTACTAGTGTGGTACAAGTCAAATATATATCATATTATTATACCAGCACGTCATTTACGGGATAGGCAGAGCGCACTGATTGCTAAATATCTCCATGCTTGCGGGTCTGGCATGTTTCTTTCATAGTCATCATTCCTTTGAACCACGCACGCCGCTTTCGAAAACCTCTGACTCTTCCGTCATAATATATACCTATATTATAGAGTGATATAAGTCAAAAAACTAGTGTGATTTATCTTTAGCGTGGGATTAAATCATGCGTCCGGTTTAAAGGCTGTCTAAAACAGACGACACAGTAAAGCGTTCCGTATTAGTCCTTATATGCAACAACGTTTGATGATTTATGTTGAATATTACTTCTAATGTTATCATTTGTAAAATTTTCGCGTATTGTAGCGTCCGTTCTATATGTTAATATGTTATTAAAAAACAATGACATAACTATATACATATATGTATATAAATATTTTGTATGACAATAAATAAATATATAAGTAATATATATATGTCTACAGTAGACTGCGATTTCCTTTAATAATAAACATTTGTACTACTGACAAGAACTTTATTTTCGAATAATCAATAATAACCGATTTTTATCGTTCGAAATGATTGATTACATGTTTACCGTCTCTTCCTACTTACCTTGTGAACATTCGTTAGGCAACTATATAGAAGAAATGTTGAAATATAGCTATCGTTTAAAATATTAATGAAGGTGCTATATGATGACGCTATACTTTATTTTAGTGTTCGATTTAGTACTCTGAAACTATTTATATACGATTCTACATACAAATCCACATGTTTTCACGCTTATTTCCCCTAGATTTAAATAGTGACTAAGGATTTCAGGAGGCCTATGTACAGCAGTGGACGGGAGTGGGTTGATGAAGGAATTCTACCGATGACGTTTCTGAAAAATTTCTCTCTCATTTTCTATATTACTTAAAGTCATACATGCTAGAGTATTAACGGTGTTTAATACCACGACTTACTTATGTTGCTTTTCGCGATTTTAAAATAATAATTCACGATTCTAATACGAGTATTTTGACTAGTTACGAAACGAACAGAGATGTACTGCACGACGACATGTGGTCACTGTTGCTTATGGATGTTTGCGACATCAGGAGTCGCCGGTGCACTACCGGCTTTTGAGACTAGTTATTTATGCGCTAACACGTGAAAGCCTACTTGAGCCTTAAGAATATGTAATAGTATACAATCTTTCAGGTAGTATATTCATTTGTTATTTTATTTTATTATAATATCTTCATAACTATACAGTACAGCTATAACAACTGGTGAACTGTAAGCGTAGCACACTCCTCTGCCTACCCCGGACAATACAGGCGTGATATCATGTTATAACGTCATCATCACCTCCATCGTTAGCCTGGTCCCGTCCAATGCCGCTTACAGGCTTCTTCGATATCATGCCATTGAGCACGATCTTTAACTCCTCCTTCCCAACTACTGCCAGCCACTGCGTATATCGTGACTCCACCTACTTGGAGGAGTCCAGCGTATTATAATATATTTTTAATTAAGTCAGTTAAAATTTTGCCCAAAAACCAATTTGCAACTGACCTTCGCAACCCATCTATGTCTAGGAAACACAATGTGACACGCCATCTTATTTAAGATGACCGTCGAATCTAATCTAACTGTTGTTTTATTCAAATAATCTAGACTGTATTCTGCCCACGCTGAAACCGGCGCATTTAATTCATTAGGGTGCGGCGTTTAGTCATTGTTATTATGCGAATAGAACTCAAAATAGTTTGTATCGCTCATCTCGGTGGCCGTATGCCAAGTGTATCTACCTAATAAATGATCGTTTGATTTATAAACATTATTTTTACATAATAGCGGCTGCTTACATGCAATGAGTGCGCGTCTCGCCTATTAATTGGTTGACGCGTTTCATGTTTTCTCGTGAAGTTGCATTGGAAGGCTATTAGATTGTTTATCAACTGTTGCGTAATAATATGGCAATAGTATGACAATGTATGTATCTTTGTGGAAGTTTTCATATTTTTATTTTTACCAGCTCTTTTACTCCAATATTGGAGACGGGTCTCTACTCGGAATGAGAACGTTTAAGGTCCATAGTCTGCAACGCCACGTGAGGGTTTGCAATTGTTTTTAAATTTCCATTTTATGTCTTTATAATTCTAAACTTAACTATTAAATGTACACAAACTTAAACTATTAAATGTAGACAATATGTAAATATTAATATTTAAGTATTACTGCACTATTTGGGTAGATACCTATACGAGTACTTACTTAAAAGAAACATATTTAAGAATAATGATAACATAAAAGCAAAGTGCGCGTCATTACTGTAAAAACCTTGTCACTTTTTGCCCTATTCGTGATAATTAATCTTAAATAGGACCCAGGTAGGACAATAAAAACAAGCATTGGCCACTCCTCGGGTGTTGCGACGGTCGACGTTGCGACGGTTTATAGGCGACGGTGACCATTTATCAGTAAATAGCCCGTCTGCTTATTTGCTAGGCTACATATTAAAAAAAAATAAAGTGCAATAGACGCAGGATTCATTTTAGAACATCGCGTTTGATTGTACTAATATCTGCTTACCATGTAACTTTGTATCGTAACCTAACCGAGGAAAACCCTTCCACATTTGAATTTAAAAAAAAACAAATGATTACAATGTAAGTTAGTATACTCGTAACTGTATATTTATGTTGATGCTTACAAAATCAAAGTGATTGATAAAATTACTGAATTACATTCAGTATAGGTATGTAGTTATCAAAATTGGCCCTCAATTATTTCCGCAAATAAATATCTTATTTACACTCAACACATTACGTTAACATAAATTATTTTTATAAGTAATTATTTCTTATTTAATGGTCGGAACCTTGATCACGTCTAAAGTACAATTTTATTGAGTGGTTTGATAATGATCATTAAAATAAACACGTGATAGTTATTCGATTATTCGAATAATTCGAATTTGGATCATTCAAACTTTAACCGAATGTTTCTAGAGCTTTTTTAGGGGGTTAAATTTAAGCACTATGCGTTTTGTATAGGTCACTTGTCAAACAGAGGTTGAAATTCGACTGTAATTGAGTAATTTTTAATTTCGAAACTTCTTGGTGTATTTATGTCAAACAGCCAACTTCGATAGATTTTTTCTCTCTGCCACTATTAGACCATAGACTATTTAAGATTTGTCCTTGACAGTATGAACATGAATAATATAATGAATATTTTATTTTATTTCATACTATACTTGTAAAACAAATTTTATATATATTTTAGCTTTCTGCGATTTTTTTAGAAAATGTACTATACAGATTTAAACATTTATCATGCCGTAATATGTTATATTAAGCAATACGCGCAGATAAAAGAAGAGAACCTACCTACAAAAACATTTCATAATCTAATAATATACAGACAATAAGAGTTATTTCCTGTTAAATACGACAGGAAAGCCGCATAGTCACAGCCTTAACTGAGATATGACATCATTGGAGAAGGTATGTTAGATATTAATGCACCACTTAACCAGCGTGGAAATCACCCGCTATTGACAGATGCAGAAATTTATTGCGACAATACGAGACTCAGTTATGATTCACAGTTGATCGAACAGTTTTAACATAATGCACTGTAAGTATTCAAGACGCTGAGACTGGCTGGAGACACTACAGCTGGGTTGATAAAACAAAGAAAATGTAGTAGGTAGATACTCATACGTCAGTTATTAATTATTAAGTACTTATTATGATTGTTAAGCAGGTACACGATTAATCTACTCAATGTGATTTTACACGTCTATTAAAGCCTCAACTACTGCACAGAGGTGGTCAGAAAGCTCAATTCACAGGATTCTAACTGTGGAAATATTAAAAATTTGGCACATACATTTTGGGGACACGTCACATATTGGGGATAGGATCTTGATACTAAAGAAAGACATATTTCTTTTTCTGTACCTTTACGGGGACGGCTCTTTGTCTGGCTACACCGTTGTGACATGAGGATGAAGATAGGAACTGTATCGAACATCTGCATTGACCTTGATAGAAATATATGCTTACTCGTTTACTGTGAGAGAACATTCTAGACTCTAAGTTTGATTTGGTTTATGATAAGAGTAAATTATCTACTGTAAGTTAATTATATCATATGGTTGACAAAGAGGTTTGTGGGATTAATATTTTTTGCGGGTAGTGAAAAAATTCGCGGCGAATTGTTTTTGTTCATTAAGTGCATATTCACATATCGTTGACATGAGCAACAAAAACTTTATTGACCGGCGATAAAAAAGAAAAAAAAAATAGCCAATGTGGATTACTTCCGTAGACAATGAATGTGTGCTTTGACTTCCAACGAGGCTTTTTATAAACGTGCATTCTTGTTACTTACCTACCTACTACTCGTACAAAACTGGCTGGTGACATTGCTTGTTGACTTTGCTTTGTTGCTCCTAGCGTAACGTTGGTATTACAATTCGATAAATAGGAGACCTGTCGTGTTTCCTTTGTCGGAGTCATGTTATATCGATTTTAAATTAGAAAATATATATTTTATTTTGTTTAATTTTTAAGTGTCCCATTTTCATAGCAAATATTGAATCATTGACTTTTTTTTTATTAGTTGGTATAACCGGCAAAGGTGCTTCATTGGCAGTCAAAAGAAGTGTCAAGTTGGATTTTGCTTGCATATTTGGGTATGTAATGTATGGGACAGAGCAAAGAAAAGTAGTTCAGACAATATTAACAGTTCTTTATTAAATTAAAACCTTATTTTGTTTTATTTTATTGGATTTAAAAATTCTAGTCCGAATATCCGTAAACGTATATGTACTAATAGGTATATGTCCATACATACATACTGGTATATGCGTTATGCATGTAGTTTACACAGTGGCTTGTTTGACTTCACATAATAGTCAAATACTTAAAAATCGTAAAACACGTCTTCAAAAAACATAAAACTTTAGAAGAAAATTATGAGCAAATGATTGCTGTGTTTAATATAATTAATTTATAATACAGAGTTTTTCATTTAGTACTATGAGGAATATCAGGAGCTTACTGCTTAATGGCTTTAAATTTAGTATAATTTAAGATGCTAAACATGATCTTATTGATTTCGTAATCTTCTTAAGATGATTGTTAAGAGAGCTATCAATATATTAAATATACATATATTCTTCAATGCAATAGAAAGACAGTAGAAGCGGTTTATTATTACACATTTTTGTACTGCTTGAAACAAACAAGCGACAAAGTCAGTTCCTAAATCTTTTAAGAAACGACTTGAGCGACGTAAAGATCATCCGAAAATATTACCCAAAGAATTTTAAATTCTAAGCAATAAACATTAACGAAGCCGGGGTATATACATAGTGCGTATCATATAGACGATGATCTAAAAGATTGTGGTCCGGCCCGTCGGATTCAGTGGCGTCGCTCAAGGAGGACCGGACCATTCCGAAGCCGGAACCGAACGGCGCTTGGCTTGGCGCTCACACCGACCGCAGCGACCGCTCGCAAATATATTTAACATATTCACACTGCATTTACCTGCACCCGCATTATTTACAATTCGTATCGCATTTATTTCATTTACAAATGTATTCATAATTATTCCACTATTACCGCTATGTTACACTTGTTTGTAATGATCGATAATCGATTACATTGTTACAATCGATATTATTCGATTTAAATTATATCAATGACAATAGTTAAAAAATCGACGGTTGTTGTACTGATGTGACTTATGTATTTACCTACTTTGTAGAGCTCGTGATAAAAATAACTAGTTCTTAATCTATTAGTGGGTATGCTGTTTCCTTCATTCCATTTCGCAAAAAATGGTATCATTAATGTATCTAACGTAGAATTAGAAATACTTAATGTGCGTTCGCCTTGAATTATTTGGTTTAGATAACATGATAATTGGTTTAAATGTGTTTTGAATTGCGTCTGATGTGAATATGTACGCTACAATTTCAGGGACTTTTCTGTACGATTGATCAATTTAAACTGTGCAATGTGTTTTATTGTTGTGGTTATATGTACTAGCGTGGACTAGTAATGATTTTTTTATATTAAAATCTACAGAAAACAGCCAGACGGCACACCTTATTGTATGTGGTCATCGTCGCGTTTAGACAACTACAGTATCAGAGGAGTTACTAATACGTTATCTGCCTTAAAGAAATGTTATGTTTGTAGAACTCCTGCGATAATGACAAATTAAACACCAAAATAGTCACAGCGGCAACCTAAAAAACCAATGGAAATGATGTCTGTGATCATTCACGGTGAATGATAATTTATTCTATCATTAGCGCCAGTATCGTTCGCTTTCACTATCGCCCATCGAGTGACGATGTGACAGCGTAATTAAGCGCGTCGAACATAATCACGCGCGGCGCGTCGCGTGTTCGCAACAGCGCGGTCACAAAAAGAGCGGTCATGACCCCGGCCTGACTGCCGGATGTATCGAAAGTGCCCATCACTGACCGCCCGCGGCTAGAACCGTAATGCAATTTTGAATTATGTGACAGTTAATTTTTCTAATTGACAAAACATAGTGTTCGTTGAAGCTTCGAGAAACTTCAGATCGCTAATGTCGACATCGTAAGCGTCAAGTAATGATTGCGTCTGTCAGCGGAAATGATATTTTGTTTGTGCTGAATGAGTAGTGGCTTCGATGCGTGGCATAACGACTGCTCGTGTGTTTGGTGCAAGTAAATTTAGGTGCTGAGGGAGCCTGAAGTTTCTTTAATCAACCTGCGTTTATGACAATAGTGAAAGGAGAAGAAACACATTAGGTTTGACTTAGAGCTTACACTTAGAGCTTTTTGTATATATTTTAAAGATTCTTTTAAGGAAATAATGAATGTAGCGAGACTGTTTATATATAACTGAATATGAATATAAAAATATAAGAGATGATTGGGTCAAATAGGATACTGGCTGAAGCGGGAGTCAGAAGTGGCCGAATCGTGTATGGAGAGAGTAATAAACATGGCAAAAGCACGTGATGTCTGTAAGGTTAGAGATATTAAGCATACTCTGCCTACCCTGTAAGGGATTTTTTAAAAGAATAATAAAAGTAGCGACACTATTTCTAATTGAATTAAAAGAACAGATGAATTCTTTTACAATCTTCCTATATTTAAATATAAAATTATGCATAGAAATGTTAATATGGACTGGCTGGTTTTTTGGGAATATGAACTAAGAAGCATAGAAGGATTATTAGCTAAAGTTGTTAAATTAATTTAATTGTTGTGCATGGATATCTGTGATCGATCAATTTGTTTAATCGCGGTGTAACCGCTATGCATAAATGAATTTGACTTTAGTAATTGTGTCTAAATTTACATAATGACTAATCTTGGTGCATAAACCACAACTTAAGATTGGAAAATGTTATATTGTATTTCAGCTTTGACCAACTTTCTCTCAAGTGCAATCAGTGTATAATTTATCTATTTTAATATATTGAAACAAAATATCACAATGATGTTTAATATAAGACTTTATGTACATTTTATTAACATACACGCAACTAAGTTTCTAATAAGTTAAATATGGAATAAAATAAATCGTCTATTTTATCAATTTTATAAATAGTCAACTTTATGCTATAATCATTCTCTCTATAAGTAATGTTAATACACTTTACTAAGTCACCTTACTTCTATCATTGTCCAATATAATTCAGTACCTCGTCCGAAATATCAAATTTCTTAATCAGAAAACATGGGAATAATACGTTGTAATTATTTAACCATAACCTAATTGATCCGACCTTAATTAACCCTATCATTACGAGAGGAGATCCATATTCCAAAAGTGGAATGATAAAAAGTTCAAAAATGTTTATTATTAGACATTTGTAAATAAAAAATATCTTTTTTGTCATTTCTAACATACTCGCAATTTTTCATAATTTTTGGCAATTTTCAACGATTTTTTGCAAATTGTATATATTTGAAACGGCTTACGGTCCATATGAACTCCATGTTCGGACTCAACGGATAAAATACATGAAAATCATGCTTGTTCTTTGTAGCTGCAAGAAATTTTTTCAAAGCGTAAACAACCAATTTTCGCCTTTTTTACGGTTTTCTGCAATTAGAAATTTGGGGGCGTACGGTCCAAACTGACTCCAGAATCGGACTCCGCCAGTCGAAATAAATGTCGGTAGATTGGTGGTGTCATTTGCAAATCACTTTTTTTGTGAGCCAGTGTTATTAATCAAAAAGTCTTTCTCTTTGTTAAAGCCAAACAGTTTTCGCGGCGCCAGTACCTGTTGGTGCATCGAGTTGCACCAGTATGGAGGCTCGGTGGGCGAGGTTAAGCGATTGCTTAGATCCGCGTTCACCTTTCATTGTGTAACCGCCGCGGGAGGGGCGCGTGGGAACCGCCGAAAGCTCGCCCAGCTTCCGCCGCAGCGTCGAATTAGCCTAACGATGCATCTCGCGCCGCTGCGACGTCCCATGCGCATTCTATGCAGTAACATGGTAAAATGTAACAAAAGGTAACGTCACGCTTGTATCTCCCCAAAGAGGTGGGCTGCGGAGTGTAGTTCAAAATCCGATGTTTCATCTTCACGTTATAAGTACTATCATTGAATATGTGCCATGTAAGATGCTATCAATGCGGTACACCCAGCTAGTTCTCAATATTATTCATTAACAGGGAACATAATATTGCTAAGATATAGTATAGATCGTCTCGTTTTTTTATCATATCGTCCGAATACTCATGCCTAGCCAGTTAGTATAAGTTAGCTATTTTATATTTCGCTATTGTAACTGCTTCACAATTTCAGAGCAATATTAACATTATATGAGGAATTTATTACAATAAAATTGCTTCTCAGTACCGGGAATATTGTCGTAGGTAAATATCTACAATGTCAATTAGATAGCCATTATGTTTAATTCATAGAGTTATAGATAATTACGGGGTTAGTTCGTCGAGCGGTACGTTTATTAGTTATGCAGTCGATCGGCGGAGCGAAGCACGGATATAAGCAATGTAATGGTGAAGGCTTACAAAGGGCTCGGTGAAATTTATGATATGAATTCGTATTGTTTTGTAATTGTTTCCAAACAGTGCAGAGCGGTAGAATAATTCATAAGCGCCGTTGTTCCCAGCGGCGGCGGCGTTGTTCGCGCGACGACAGCTGAATAGGGCAATGGTGGCGGGCCGTTAGCGGCGGGGGGTGAAGGGGGTCGGAGGCAGGGCGGAGGGCGAGGGGCGCGGGCGGCGCGCGAGCGACGCGGCCGAGGGCGGAGCACCTGAGCGCGCCCTGACCTACGACCCGCGGTGAAAGGCGCCTGCGCGCGGGCACGGGCCGCTCCGACGACATAGCACCGCGCCAGCCTCGCAACTGCAAAATAACCGTATTTTGTTAACAAAACGGTATTAACTGAAGTTGTATTCCCATTTGCGCAAAGATGTAATATTAAGATACTCCTCAGTGTCCTTATTTACACATCTTAATCTATTTATATTACACGATAGTACAGTCCTCTCCATATACTAACATGTTCAATACAAACTAACTGAATACTCATAAATGTATTAATAACGTTGTGAACTATTAATTATTTCACGTTGATATTGTGGTTGTGAAACCGCCAGACAAAAAAGTAAACATGGCCACATACTAGTGGACCGAAACTAGACAAACAGCGCCGTTGTCGAGTCTTAACACGATATCAGCGTGTGAGATGGCCGGTAATGACGCAACTTTCACTTACCTACATGTAAAATAAATCGCAAGGCGCCGGTTACACGCGGAAATGAAGATTGATGACTGGCTCAAAAAACTTTATAATATCACGCGCTAAGCGTATACATACCTATGTACGAGTATAATGACTACGACAAAATGTCTTTGGGTAGTCGTCTCACGGAAACTTCGGTGCCCGTAATTCCATTAAAAATCCACTGCGGCCGAAGTTGATGAACTCTACTTGCCATATTTTAATCGAGGGCAGGTGATCGAGTTATTAATACAAACTTGTGATAATATTTGTCGAGCATGGTCCTGCATTGTCGTGTCGACCATCACTCGAAATAATCTAGTGTAATTATTCTATTAACAACAATTTATGAGAGGTTAATTGATAAACGTTACATGTATTGAATATTCATGTAACGAATGAGGCGAAAAAATGATATGATGTGATACGCAAAATAAAACTTTTATCATTCGTATTTTATTAACGTTACAACGCGAATTGCGTACCTATTGTGTCAGAGTTACAGTGATTCTGAAAGCGTCTATAAAATATTTATGTTTTGTTATTAATATTATATCATCGCGCCAGGTGCGTTATGAGATGAGCAGTGAATACATCTTGTCAATTTCGAATTCATCTAGTACAGTACCGTTATAAAAGTTCATGTGAGTCGTCTATAGAATGAGATTACTACCATATTTGCCTTTATACTCTGTAGATGTACTATCGATCACGGAAATGATACGTACCCGTAAAATATTCGATGACATCATTTTTCTACGTACGTTACGTATCATTGCTGCATCTCTCTCATACGAAACCACAATGACGGAACCGAGTGCTATGTGGGATGCTTAGCACTTGACAACTACGAAAATAAACACTTAACATTAAAATCCATACGAATAAGTTCCATACGAGTAAGTTTAACAGGAAAAAAGAATTGAACCGTGTTATTACGAAACACGTTATTAATAGATATACATACATAAGTATATCTATATATTTATATTTAAAGATAAATCTTTGTAGCGTTTTAAAAATATTGAACCTACGACGGAATGTAAAATTTTGCAATAATTTCAGTTTATACACAAAAAGAGCGAGACAACTACAATTTATGTATAATATGTGTTCCAAATTCATGCATTTAATTAAAAAAAACATTCCTTATTTATGTCTGCGCTGTCAATGTCAAACACGTAATAAATAGTCTGTGGGTAACAATGGCGCAGAGTAGAGATTTGTAGATGTATAGATAGGCACTCTTTACATAAGAACCTCAATACATGTTGAACTTAAAAATTCAATGAGTTATGATAGAATTTCGGCCATTCCTCAACAACCAGTGCCCATAAATATACTAAATATGGATGTGAGTACATTAGTCAAGTCATTCAATAATGTTACTTTGTAGCCTTAATTAATATCGTACACTAAAGTTTACTTTAATATTAACAAGTATAAAATACATTTACATAACACAACATAACGACTGTAATTTCCTGAACGGATAGGCTTTTGCCTACCTATCCGTTGTGAAGCGCTGTAAATATTTTTATAGGTAGAAGGGACACTATGTTTGTATCTTACTTTTTTTGATTAAAACCGCTAAATCAATTATGTAGTTTTTTTTATTGTTTGATAGGCTAGCGCTTAGCAGCGATGTTGCCTGATGAAAAGCGCAGACGCGTCCTAATATGGAGTACGCGTACC
>DWME01003108.1:0-19097 GCA_018244795.1 Parelbella ahira ahira | reverse complement strand
CGAAATATCCCTATCCTTGCACACCCGCCGTGCTTCTTCCACATTCTTCAATCTCTACATACATATGTAGTACATACATGAACGCTGGTGCATAACAAAATTTTTCAATAGTAGGAAGACTTACAATAAAATGTAATAATGTACAGAATATTGGTGATTTATTTTTAAAAAGTATATGAATTTACATTAGTTTTCATTCAATACTAATAGCAGAAAATCTGAGCATACTTACGCTGTTTACGTTTACAAATCGCTGTTGGTAAACTCAAACAATGAGTACGGTTCGACTCGAATATCTCACTCGGGTAGGTGCACAATAAGGCGTTAGGTTTCTCTTCATTATTGTTCAAAGACCGAACATGAACCGAACGACTGGTGAACTAAAGAGAGCATGTGAAAATGTTCTGGAACTTTCTTTTCATATTTGTTCAGCCCGATAAACATTATTTTGCACTTTACGCCACTTTTGCGTTTGTTTGTAATACAGATAAATAAAACCTCTCTCACGTATCATCCTCCCACACGTACGTGGTTACCTGTAAGAAAACCAGATTAAGAACCGACACCTAGATGTAATATATATTTGTTCGCTGTAAGATAAACTGGTTGAGCTAAATAGATTGTTAATTAGTTAGATATGTACGTCGCGGGTTAAAAATCACGTAACAATTACATTATTATATGTGGTAACTGCAGGTGTGCAGTGTTGTAATAACTTAGATTATTTTCCGCACACTTGTATATACATATAATAACGATTGACTTATTACAATAAATAATGTTGTTAATATTGAATTATTAAATCTCGTAATCCTTGCTAGCATAATTGATGACACGTAGAAGCACTATACTCCTCTGCCTATTCCTTCACAAAAATGCAGAAGTCTTATTATTTAAAAATATTGTTGCTGCTAAAAATAGGCACAAAAATGTATGCATTAATATGTAATTTAAGTCTTAAAGGTACCCTCCAACACAAACATTATCGCGCACTGGATCAAAATTTTCTCACATCCGACTCTTGGCAGAACTGGTAGTTGTCACATTCGTGCGATGCTTTAAACGGGCTTATCTCGCGATAGCATCGGATGCCAAGAGTCGAAAGACGACCGCGACAAGTGCGTCAACTTTCACTCGAGGTCTCCACTTGCTTTAACTATAATTAATTTCGCTGGTGTAATTTTTTTATGGAGTCATCAAGTCGCGAACATGTCATCTTAGTAATCAGGTTGATTTAATGTTATCTGGTTTTAATTATATTCACTTATATAACGCCTGCTAAAAACATGTGATCCTAAGATCTGTGATGCTGAACAGGATCGAGACAAGTGACAGTTTGTCGAAATCACAATGTCTTAATTACCTTGGAGGTAACTGCGTTATCTTATACGGTCCTGTCTGGTTGATTTGTGTCAGTTCTTCGTCTCGTGTAGGAAAAATTGGGGGTGTGCGCAGAGTGCCTCAAATAATTTCAGTTCGGAATCGTGTACCAGTACAATAGACTCCTCATTGTGTTGTCGTCAATAGTACTGTAGGAACACTCCTAAGATCAAATCTGATTTGTGTTGGTGCCCCAAAGAGCGCTATACTACCATTAGATGACACCTTAATCCTATATTCTAGGACAAAATCTGTTCAATCTAGTATATAACCTTAAGCTTTATTACACATATTTGTTATATACAAGTAGTCTTATTATGTACATTTAAAATGGAAAAGGAACCTTTTTAAGATTTAGTTGACGGTCAAGTAAAACTGCAATATGTTTTAAAGTAATTAGAGCAGTAAACAAATGCATTGTTTATAGACTGTGGTACTTGTATCGTCAGAGGTTCATGTCCAGCTCTATTCCAACCGTTGACGGCTAGGCAGTAGAGACTAGTTGAAAGTTCGCTGCGGGCCGGCTGTAGTCAGCGCCATTGTTCAACCGGGCGCCCTCCACTCAAGGTGAGGCGGTTGACCGGCAGCATTCCGTTTAAGTCATCGGCTATTTTAGTTTTATACCGCATAGTTGGTACCTATTATTTCGTAAATGTCGCATCCGATTCAACTTCGCTCTGAACTGGATGGGGTAGGTCAAAATTGAACTTTTGTCCAGTACAAAATTAAAATGATATTAAAGAATTATTGGCTTTCATTCTATCGTTGTTAAAAATAATAATGGTATGAAATGGCAGCAACGGCTTCGATGATTAAAATAAATACTTTACTCAAATGTCGGGTCGCATGGAATGCTCCAAGACTAATCAGATTCAGGTAGATATACTAATGCTCAAAGCTAAAAAGAGTTGTAATTAAAAAATTACTGTGCTTAGCAAAAACTAAAACACTTCTCAAGCAGAACTATTAAAAGCTTCTAAAACTAAATTAGTAAAAGACAAATGGCTGAACAGATTGCGGCTAAAACAGAAACGTTAATAACAACGAAAGGTATTAGTAGTACAATTAGTAGTTCGTAGACAATTACGATCAATTATAAAGATTTGTACACTATGCCACACTAGCGTCTTACGTAAGCTAACACGCTGTACAGAGCTTGCATTGTAGTATACATATAATACCGATCTAACAATAAAAGAAAAGCCATGTCATTAGCTTTTAGCAAATTATCAGATGGTTTATATAGTTAAAATTATCATTTTATCATTTCGCCAATTCTCATACGGGTTAGGCGAAGATCACCGAGCGCCAAATTTCTCTATCCCTGCCGAACTACGCATATGTTGTTAATTTCATCACTCGCTATATACTCAACTGTAAAAAAAAAGTGCAAAATTTGCAGTCACGGGAAGTCAATTAACAGTGCTCTGACCGTGTCTTGTACGTTTTACTACTGAAGGAAAACATTTCAAAATAGTTTAGCACACCGCTGTCAAGTTAAAATAATTCACGTGCCATTGCTAACACTTCTAAAAGTTACAACTGAAAACTGTTATGTAAAACTACACAATGGTCCGTTTTTGGTTCACTCCAAAAAATTTAATTTAAATGTTCCTGTACTACACCTTTCTCGGTAATATACATTACAGTTTTTGTGAAATCGATGTGCTGTTGTAACGCACTAAATCTAGTCAAAAAACAGTTAAAATATTGCAAAATAAATTCAGGCCTCTACAGTCTTGGCAATTTATTATTTGCCGCGAAATGTTGTTAACGTTCCTTTACATACAACATATGTACACATGTACGTATTTTCGGGCTATTTTCACTTGTAACATGTCTTTTGAAATTTTTAATATATAAAAATTTAGTTTTTAAAATGCCACACCCCGACAGTTGGTTTAAAATGGTCTTATATTTTTTTGAATTCTATCTTTTTATATATTTCTTGAAATGAAAATAACAGTAAGTGGTCCCAATAAAATATTATAATTCAGTTAATGACAACTTTAGTAACAGATTATAGATAAAACAGTTTAATTTATTTATACATATATACATATATTACATATATTTAAGATCACCTTTTCTTTTGGTATATATTTGTTTTTGACTGTTAATAGTTGCAATTTAACGTTATAAATGAATCATAAATTAATTCGCCATTAAGAGTTTCGCTATCCTCAAATATTTCCACACGGCGATAGCAGATAATAGGTTTCTTTAGAAACAACTTGTTTACGTTATAATACTGACATGTTATGCTAATACAAGCCATCTATTAATAATCTACACCTCTAAACAACATTTTCTCTCGCGTTCCTGCAGTTTGAGGTCACATTAGGGTGATTTCATCTGAAACAACGTTTACCGATATTTGCAAGTTTATGTTGCTATTAAATATGTATCTAAAGTACCCAGATATATTTGTTTAATAAGTACTATTACTTTATTACAAATATTTCTTAATATAATAAATATAAATATTCTGTTTTAAACATCTGATCTCAATGTAAACCTTTTTTATTGCTGTAGCTACATATTTAGTCACGACAACTTTGATGGCTAACTTAAATATATGTAGACAAGAAATATAGACAAATAATAGAGATCACACCGTCCAGATCATTACCCCCCACCCCCCCCCCACCCCACCCCTTTATATTTTATTTTATATTCGTGCTTTCTGTCACTTAGCATGGTGTGTCAATTAATCTTAGTGTAATATATTTTATATTCGTCTTATCGATTTTATTTTTAACGGTGACCATTTTGACATGTGTTAGTAACAGCTAATTTAATTGTAATGACAAAATATATTTCGTGAAGCAACGCCATAAGTCGCAAAACGAAAACGCTAATGTGACGTGACCCAACAGACAAGCAATACACCGACGTACGTATGCAAATTTCCATGACACATAGGGATAGGTATTTGTGCTGGCAACAAGGACGAGTTCCTTTATTAATATAATACGACATCATAATTAAGAACCGCTTCAAATTACCCAAACGATAATGTTTTGCCACTTTATACGTCACCCAGCAAGAATCTCACATTTTGTTATCTTTATATTTACCTTTATTTTTGGTTTAATATAACATGATATTTCTACTAAATGTGGAAACACAGTCTATAGTATATGTATAATATGTATTCAGACCAAAAACTAAAACCCGAATGCTAAAATACAGTTCATGAGAAACGTTCAATAAAGGTTTTAAAATCGCTCAGCTGTTTCAGCCTCAAGTTAGCAGAAGGCTTGTATTGCGTCGGACTTCATAAACTTTATAGTTTTATCAAAATAGGAAGCTTTTGTTTTCACTGTTCACTGAACTGTTCATTTACACATACAAGTAAATTACTATTCTAATTATAAAGTAAACGACGACCAGTAACCAACGGAACCGTAGTTAAACTCCGAACCTTACAAACTGATTTGTACCTATCACTTGTATTATAACTGTTTAATGACTGATCGCTATCAACCGAACTCTCTACTACTCATTACTTTGCAATTGACCTTGTGTTAAAAGTCTAAGCTAGGGCCTTTTCGAAGGTCATGGGATCAAATTCTCTCGTGCACTAATGAGGTTTTAAATATTTGTACTCTATTCAATTTCAATTCAAGTTTGTTATTTACTTAACCATTAGCTAACTTCGCAAGCTCTTTGTCGATTTTAACTATGAAGCAATACTTTTAAAGTTAAATATAAGTATTATTAAATATGCATTAACAACCCATTAAGTTTTATAATTTATCGTTACAAGTCCCTTCAGCCCCAGGGTACGGATCTTCTTTCTGAATGAAAAGGGTCAACTTCTATCGTTCTAAAGAAATGCTAGTAAGCAAACTTTGCACTTCTTAGAGCACATCATAAAGACATACATCCCTCCTCCTCATATGTATATCACTCCGGTATATGTATTGAAATTTCAAAATTAGAATCTGTCAAATAAGTACAGATTTTAACGGTCAATTTTATACATCGCGATGTTGCCAACGTACCGCACAGTTACATATGGTATTCGTTACATAATATTTTATATAAATCGACCTTTTACTTCCAAAGTTTATGTTGACTTAGATGAATTGTAATGTACAAAATTGAGTTCAATAAAGTGGGTGAAGCTAAATACTTACGGCATTAATCAGGTGATTCTATTGAGCCGATGGCGCAAGAGCCGGTACATTCTCCACATAATTTGCAATGCAAATATATGTAGGTAATTGTAGGTAGGCGTAACAGAAATTAATATACGACATTGCTATGGTATTATGTGATCTCGGCCTTACATCCAAAGAATAGGCAGGTCGTTTTGAAAGTAGATCCATATCCACTGCCTGAGCTAACCGGCTTTACTGTTTATACATTTAACCTCGCAACAGGCAGACGAGCCTTCAGATGGTAAGTTGTCCTCGTCGCCTATCAACACTAACATCACTTGAGAAATGGCCATTGCATTGCCGGTTTTTTTTTGATTACCCCTTTTTCTCTTTTTAACACGATCCTTGAGGGCAACAACAGATTCATAATTAAGTAATACTAAAAAATCAGCTGTATTTTAGTATTCCAAAACCCTTTCATGTACATGACAATTTAAAGAAATATTAAAAATAAATACTCAATTATACAACAATATAGTTATGGATAAATCATTAGCGTTAATTACTGAGCTTTTCCATACAATAAATGTTGAAAGTGTAGTGTGTATGTACGTTTGACCTTAAACCTGACCGCGCTCTCCCGTCGGCGCGTTTAGAAATCGTAGAAGTTTCCAGAATACAATCAGTACTGATTATCTCTGAATGTTCATTAATAAGGCTCTGTGTTTCTTTGTGTGTCCATATATTTGTATGTGAGCTTAATTTAATCCTAATTCTACTCGTATTTCTGAGACTATTTTTGTGTTTGCCTGTTGCAATTAAAAGATGTGTTTTATCATCTTTGCGTTTGAACGCAAATTACTTACAAATATATATTTTTTTCAAACGTGACAATAAATTAGTCTAAGATATGGTTAATTGTAAAAGAAGTCCTGAATCAAACAAGACCGTAAATGAGTTCATGATAATGATATAACAAATATACCGGTAAATAAATTCAACGTGTATTTTAAAGATCAGTCAAAATATTGATTTAAGAAATATATTATGCTTATTAAAAATAATTTATGATTAAAATTTTAAAAAGTTTGAGAAATCTAAGCTTGTCAACTTATTATTATCTTCCAACTTAGTAACGTAAGCTAACATCTGTAACTATTCGTATATAGTGACTGATTAATCCAAACACGAGAACGTTGGAACTCCTGCACGAAATCAATATTCATGGCGTGCCAAAATAAAGTGAAGTGCACGACTTGTAATTGCTAATCCTTTACCATAAAAACGAGTTTCCATTAGACACGCTTGATTAATTGCATAAATAGATATCGTGACAATTTGCATATGCGGTCAGTTATTGACAGTTCCTGATTAATAGGCGTAGTTTGGTATACGCCTGGTATTAGAAGTATCATAGTTTTTGTGATGGATTTTAGCTGTCATTTAGTCCAGGTATATTAAAAACGGTAAACAGTAGTCATGAAAAATAAATTGAATCGTTGCAAATTTCTTATAGATTTTAGTTGTCATAAATATGTTATGGCCTTGTGAAAGCCTTCGTTTAGATATTTCCAAAATTAGTATATGTAGATATTTTAATTATTAGATATTAATTAAGATATTTCCAATATTGGAAAAAGGTGTAATTGATAGATGTAGGTAGTGCGCAATTTAAATTACTTTTCCAAGCAGTTCTCTAAAGTATGTATAAGTTCTCTCTAAAGCATTGGTTTTAAACCAATGACAAACATTCAATCCTTCCTTATGCCGTGCGAAGCTAGCTATGATGACAACAATAACAAGACATCATTTCTCAGAAGGGCGTCGATAATGCCGTTACTGTCAGTTGGAAAATAAATTTTAAAAAATGAATGTAAAATTTAAAAATGACTACATGTTTTATATTTTTGCATCGTAATTTGTATAAAATTAGAAATATACTTGTCGCATTTAACCCTGCAACTTGTTGTGCACTTTTACTCGTTATCCCAACCCTTACATGGCTCGATAAAACGTACGGTTTATCATGATGAATAAAACTTTCTAACTTTAATTGAATCTGTAGGAGATATGGAGGTAAATTAAACTTTTTAATTACACAGCGCTTATCGGTCGCTGCACTTTTAATATACATTCTTGTGTTTATAAAATTTGATTATGCTTTATTGGTCTGGACTTTATTATTTATAATATAACGTATTATCACGCCTATATTACTCCGAAGGGGCATGCAGAAAAGTATAGTAATTCTAATTCTCATTAGCTATGTTACACGTCCCATGTAATATGATGTAAGCCTATAGTTTTGCATCGGGCTAAAATCAAGTCTCCGTGTCTTTTTAGATGTGTACATTCGAAGTAGAAATGTTTATCTATAATATTGTTAAAATCCCTTGTATAGTCAAAATAATTGTCTAAGTTTGTAGCGAAATACTTGCACAATACACATTCTATGCCTGCTACTAGCCACCTTTTGGTTCATTTTATTTTCTTAATTTACCTATCGTATTCTCTATGATTCTCAATAAATAGCTACTTAATAAAACAATTATGTTTTAATCTTCTAAGTGACCTGTTTCGACTTGATCTTCTACACGTGTAAGTTGGCCTGCGAGTTTGCTTTACGGTATAAGGTAGTCAAAAAAACATAACATTAAAATTACTGTTAAATTTTTGATATGCTCCTAAGTAATTTGTATAACGGTAGCTTAATGGAAAACAGTCTATAAATCACATTTACTTAATTGAAATAATTGATACATTCATTTATCGATGGGATTTGACAGGCGCATTCTATAATATTTCCGATAGTTAACTTTTAAAATTTCATAGTATGTTTTATGTTTGAAAGCATCAATAGTAAAATATTAATACTTATATATTATAAAGATGTTCTCACCTGTGACCCTACTAGAAAATATTTCTCTATGGAATAAGTAATGCCCGTGGAGGACTATTTGCGCCCATTTTTCTATATTGTTTCTGTGAGAAATGAGTAAAGAAGCTAATATTGTTCATATTGTAAGAAAATGTTACTTGACTGACCTAAAATGCTGATTTACGCCATCTTCCAAACGTACACTCTTGAACAATATTATGTAAATCCACCAAAAAACCATTAAACTAGTTATTACCGGTTACTATTACTATTTAACCTGTTCAATTGAATAACATTCATTTACGTTGACATATAACTGTGCAACTTACATAATTACACCGTAGTTAGTCGATATGTGTTACGCATGTAACATTTACATAATAAATCTTGAAAAGTAATATTATTAGGAACTACATATATCTATGTATATATTACAACCTTTTGCATAAGACGCTTCCGTATTTCCGTACATTTAAGAATGCTTTATTTATATCGTATTACATTAATCTTCAAGTATTCTCATTCGGAGGAACAACACATAATATTATTCTTATGTTATTTAATTTCATTTACTAATAATTTAAAACGTTACCTATTGTATTATTCTAAATAAGTAACAAAACTAAAAAAAACGGCCGATTTGTCATTCCACTGTGGGAATATGGGTCTCCTCTCATATTGAAAGGGTTAAAGCCATAGTCTGCCACGCTGGCTAAGTACGGCGCCAACACTTTACACACCTTAGACTTTTTTTTCGAGATTCCAGAGATAAACAGAAATGCATAATTAAAACAAAACACAAGCCTTAGACCGTCGTGCGATGGAGACTGTGAGTTGTTCAATGACGCGTCTACACCGTGAAAGGTGTTTGTACAAAGATGGCAAGACGGAATGTGGAACGTATAATTTGCTACCATAAATTACATTTGTAACATATGTATGTATTAATATAATCAAGTGCCTCACGTTATTAAATTAATTAGCAATTGATATCTCATGCTGGCTTAAACGCGATACAAATTTCGCGAAACAAACGCGTTTAGTTTAACAAGATTTATAACACCATCGAAGAATGTTTGTATTTTATTATATCTATGTTATTTTTCTATAATGGCAAAGTTAATGAAACATTTAATCTTATTAAAAAGAACTTGTGCTATTTCATAATAGTTTTCTAATAGCTGCGAAACATACATAGGTAAAAATTTGATTGAAACACTGTGGTAAGACTAAATATTTGTTTTACTATTTATTGATGTCAGTTTTTAATAGTATTATTTAATATATTCCCTGTACGTGCTAGTCGCTGTATGCGTGTACGTTAAATTTATGGATGTCTATGATTATATTCAATTTATCAACACACCGTCCGCGTTCTAATCGATACAATGCGGAAATGTTGTTTAAAACATGAAGGAAATCTTTGCAAATAAATGAAATTCCATAACGATTGTGAATTGCGATAGAAGCGAGGATAATTCGTTTAGTACTGGAGCCTTTCGAATTCCCGAATTCCAGAGATAAACTGATAAAAATCGATTGTCATCGGAATGTTGTGATAAAAGATGATTTATTGCGAGTATCTTCGTAAAATTTTTATACTACGAATCATCTGATTCTCGACATGTATCTTGACAACAATGTTTTTGTGAGGTCACCAGTCACACTTTATGTCATCGTCTGTAATTGTCGTGTGAAATAGTTTGAGGTCGAAGCAATATGTTTTATTCGCGGTGCATTTAACTACTAAAAGCACATTTTTATAGTTATGATAGACAGTTTTTTCATTTAACACCGGTAATATGACACTAAAAATAACTTTGGAAATACTGTACTGACACTAAATACTTTAATTATTATTTAATGTATTTATTCCTATTATTTTGTGTTACATTTAAGTCAATACAACTCACAGCCGTTCCACTGTTTTCAACGTAAGTAAAACCCATTACATGTTATATAAAAAATAATTTAGCATTTTTTACGTCGTGTTTAACAAAACGTAAAAATTTTGAATATAATTACAACACATAATGGCAGCTTTTTAATTGGCGTGCTTACATAAGGCTTCGACAATGTTTATAAAACTATCGAATTTGTCGGTAACTGTGGTGTTGCGATAATAGGCGCAAAAACTTTTAGTCCGATTAAGTCTCTCGCTCATGGCTACACGAACTGGCTGACAAAGACTAAGTAGAAGTAGGTAATTATTTATTATTTCCATCTTCTGTATCGAATTAATAGAACATATTGTATTTACATATACAAGGTACTTTCTAGTTTAAAACTTCATCTACCTTTGCCGATATTCTAGCCAAATTTCGTTACTTCTAAGAATATTATGAAATAAAAAAAGTGTTTTATTACAGTACTTTACAATCGAGATTCAATATTACCGTGTCAGATGGTAACATTAAACGTGTAAAAGTATAGAAAAAAAAAACTGTACAATCGATCAGTGTTTTCCTAGCTGGCTGTTACCGCATTCCGTCTCTGCCAACTGCTCTGTGCCAACACCTCGGCAGCTAGCGGGCGCGGTCGATGACAGCAATCCTGCACTAGGCTATTGTTGTTCGCGATTATTTCGTGCTCTATGAATTTACCACAGACAATTTTTTTTTCTTCTCATTTTAAATTCAATTTAAAGTCGGCTTGCGCGTTGACTGACGAAATAGTTGCGGCGTCATTGTTACTTCGCCGTTGGAATTATTCAATGTTTTTTACAATTACGTTTAATTTCTTCGTTGTTTTCTTGGAATAAAATAGATAGAACAGGTGGTTATGTTGTAAAATGTTCATTTGTATTCTGAATCATTAATACGTATATATATTTATAACAACAATATCATAAGATCTACATATAGGTATACGTACATACATATATGTATATAATACTTTCTTCCTTCTCAACACATACTGTCATAACTTGTAATGAAGGCAGCGTTTAGTTTTTTCTTTGTTAGGAAATGTCTTTTAATACGAACGACTATAACATTGACATGGCATGTTCAGGAAGCTCGTAAGAACAAGCTTCTAAAGAGCTACTAAGAACACAAAGAAACGCAATGAACAGACTTAAGTTTCCGCAAAAACTATAGTTTTTACGATATCGCAGTATCGCCTGGCACAAAACAACCATCGTAACTGTTTTGCGAACTTTTTAAAATATACCTACATCGTTTTGACAATTTGAGGTTGTTGAACTTATTTCTTGGCTCATAAATTTGTAATGAATCAGTAATGCGTAAATTATGCTAAAGCGTAAGCTAAAGTCACGATGCCAAGACAATGAAAGTATATGAAAACTATTTAAACAATTACTGCAAAAAATACCAAATGGGAAGATAAATAAATCGGTATCATGCGAACCAATCACATTGTATATCATTCAAACAATAATGAGTTATCAGCCCGCTGAAACGGGGTGAAGCTGGTAAAACCTGGAAGTGTACTACACTCCTCTTCTTATCTCTTTAGGGACATACAGGCGTGATACACGTTTGTTATGTATAATATAATTATATATTATAAACACAACAATATTCTTATAGATCTGGTGAAACAATCCGCGCCTCAATTATGAATTACAACAATTTCATGCTCTTTTCCTTTTAATGGAATACTTTTTAAAAGTATACGATTTATTAAAAAAAACATGCAAAAAAGAAAAAAAAAAGAACGTGTAACTTAGTGAAGTGAAAACTATAAAAGGTATAACTTTGCTCAATAATACATCTTTTAACGAGCGTCAAACTAGACGTACATATGTACGCACATATATGGCGAGTGTTTCTATTGATGATCGTTAGTACCGCCGATCCCTTATTACATAGCAACTTTCGCCTCACAAGTGACCAAGTAAAAGCTTCTGTGTGTACACGCACATCTACAGCTAACGCATCAACTGGCGTCCGATGCGATTATTGTTGAAAGTGTACATACATAAATCAAGATACTAAAAGGCAACAAGGCTATAAATTTAAACTTCCTCGCTTAATAGAAATCCAAAGGAAACTCGGCACACCTTAGAGCTCTTTATTATGTGCTGTAAGACATGTGAAGTTTACTAACCCGTGGGACAGCGTGCGAGGCTATGGCCTTAACACTCATACTTCGAGATCTGAGTAGTGTCCAACAGTGAAACGATGAAAGGGTCGATGATGGTGATAAGACTTGTGAACCTTAATAAAGATTCGTTCTTCAATGCTTCAAACTTTTTATTGGAATTATTTAACTAGTCAATAACAAGTCAATAGTTATGTAAAATGATCAGCAGAGGGAAGTTAACTTTTTTTAAATATGGCACATTTCATTGCGTAGCTATATTACTAAAAAGAAGAAAACACATACATTTTGTTACTTTTCTGTTGCGGAACCCTAATATTGTCGAAATTATTAACAAAAGAATTAGTCGTCAAAAGAAATATATCGATGAATTGATTTATAACTTTCTCTCTCCACCATTCTTTCGATGTAATGAATCGGCATGAATCAATGTATAATGAATATTATGTTTCTCATATATTTTATACTTCTCTCTTACATTATACTAAAATGTACAACTATGGAATAATGATTTTGATGCATTGTTATGAGAGTATACAAACACTTAAATCATATCTATATGGCCATGAAGATGCTATGTAGAATACTTCGACATACATACTATATGGATCCTGTGTTTATATTACGATTGAATCCCAAGAAAAAAATTGAAAAGTTATTCCTATCCGAATATTTGAATTCTATAAAATGTTAATATATGTCCTATATCAACTATGCACTGGCACGTTTTTATGAAGATTTCAATATGTCTTCGCAAATTCGTTCAACGCTCGGCTGAGGAAGTTGAACTGTATCACATAAAACCGCATCTTGGAGGTGGAGAGGAGGGAATCTTAAGAACCGTCAAACCGGATTTTCGGAGAGTGCTCCAGGAGCTTTGGTCGAGACAAAGCGATATGTTATCTAACAGTTTTCTAATGTAGGTGTAATAAACATCCAAGGTATCAATTATTATAATAACAGCTCTGTAATCCAACCAATCAATGATCTATGCGTCTTTTATAGACAATTTATTACCGAACACCGCGGACACTGTAATCCTATAATACTGTAATACCGTGAACTATCTAACTGCCCGCATCTTATATTCTCACCAGTCCGTCTCACAGGAAGGACAGTTCACTTGTAGAGCCGGTTCGATCGCAGGTCCTAGGTCGTATCTAGCAGAGTGACAGTGATAACGAAGATACAACGGAAATGCGGATTCATTTTATACTCAGAGTGCTTTTGTCTACTGATGACGTTGGAAGTATGAGTGTACCTCATTTGCCTTTTACGAAACCTCAGTAATAATGACAGGGGCCTATTCTACTATACTATACTTCCACGTGTATACTATATAGGTACTATATTAGACAACTTTGGTAACTGACTGAACTGATTCGATCTCTGAAATGAACGGAGTAGAGCAAAAACTTAGAACAGAAAAAAAATTAAAATATTCGCGTGTTAAATACCATGTCGAATGTACGAGTATGTTGTAAATTGCAATTTCACTTGCAACAGAGTTATCGATATTTTATTAGATAGAATGTGCGGTAATTAACTTGTAATGTATATATCGCCGATATTGGAACTGTTTGTGCGTGAACCGAGCACCGAACCTTGGGCCAATTGTAAGATATAACCCACAATAATATTATACGCTCGCGCGTGCAACCCAACGTAAGTAACGACAGCATCAAAATCTGTTGCTACGATACGATTTCGAAATTAATAAAATTACATTAATTTGCTAATGGAAATATTATACCTTATAGACAACATTGAGAGTCTTAAAGCTGATGATGTTCATCATTTAACAAGTGTGGTAATTTTATTATATTATCAAATATAATCAGTACATGAATAAGTTTTTATTGTAATTGATAAATTAATAATGAATTATTATATTTTAATTATATATTCATCATTTATTTACATTCATAACCTCCAGTAGGAATTCATGTGTTGTGTGTCCTATTAACACCCTAACTCCAAAATCCACAACAGTTATAAAGTTCATCATTCTGAATCTTCGGCCAGAAATAAAAACTGGGATCTCTAACACATTAGAACTGACGCAAATTAACGATTTATATTTTTCAACAGATAAGTTAGTTTATTTTGTTACTGGCAACTACAGAATGCCATTCTGCCTATCAGACAAAAATCTAGTCTCCCCCTCGGGACACTTATGTAATCTATAAATGTCCCTTTTGTACAACTTAGAAACATAACAAGAGTGAATACAACCATTCTAGGCAAGCATACTATATCCTAGGTATCTTGACTATCCTAAATTGAGATTATGCCCAAACACGAGCCTATTGCTATTAAAGACTGTTTTTTTGATAAACGCGAGCATTTGTCTATTAAAATATTGTTTTTACTATCCGTACTCTTTCAAACTGGCCAGTCTGTGTGAATTTCACAACGCCGCTCTAATAGTCGCGTGGGTCGCAATACAACTTTAATATTAACCGCCATTTTATTGTCTTTTTAATGAACACTTGCAGGTTGTTTCGTAACACGCCATGGAGGTTCCGAGGAATTAATGAACTCGGTGTGGTTAACTTTAATTATATGGGAGGGCTTAGCTATTTCTAATTTCTATTTAAAGGAAAATATTTTCAAGTCATTTACTTTTATGGTTAAAATATGTCTCGAATATTAACTTGGAGACTTCAAGTACGTAAGGTCCGTAAGGCAGGGATATTTGGCACATGATGTTCTCGTCCTACCCTGCAAGGGACCTGGTGTGATTGTATAACAATAATAAAAATGGGTCCTTCACCTGACCCGGACGGAATTAACAGTTATATAACAAATGTACGAGTACAAGGACGTACATACAAGTCGACTGGTAAAGTATACCTGTTTACACCATCCAGTAGGATGTACGTAGGCGAAACTTATCTCCGGTCAATCAACCCGCTGATAACACCTGCTTTGGTACACAACACTGTTTGCATATTTGAGGCAGCGTTTCCAACTCAGCGAAAGCGACAGCCGACGTGCGACATTTAATACTGACAGGCGACGTTTCTTAAGAAATGTTAGACGTTAACTATTTCAAACGGTAGGCTAATTAGGATATGATGGCTGGGCAGTCGTTTCTGTTTGTCGTCGTTACATTTTTGTCGTTAACCTTTATCGGAGTCCTATACGGCACTAGCAGTAAGTGCTGTTTCTCGTTAAAATTTGATTTGTGAAAAAAAAATATTAATTGATATAATTAGTAACATATTTTGTTTGTAATTATGACGTCGCCTGTCCCATTAAGAGTAGTCTGGATTGTTGAATATTTTCGTAGACTTTTTGGTATTGCCAAGGGAGTTCGAGGTGCTCGTATTGTAACTTTTTATTCCTTTAATATACCATAATAACACAAGTATTAACTGTCCGTCTATTTTCACGTTTTAGAAAGCATTGAATGATGCAATAACCAATAAATGTGCTTATTATTATAAACGTTTAAATAATGAGCGTATTAAAAAACGATTTTAGTAAAAAACATATTATTTTAATCAATTTTTTTTTATTTCATTCGTTTAATAGTAGTAAAACTTCCTATTATGTATGTAAAAAAGGACTAAGAGGAGGTGTAATTTATTATTAACTCATAGTATTAGTAATAAGATTCTATACATGTTAAACATTAATTGCTAAAAGCAATAAGTCGTATACTAAGCTTTCGCGCAGTCGAAAGTGGCAGAGGAAGTACAGTTGCGAGCCTCCTGTAATGTTGCGTAACATTCTATTGAGAGCTGCTTATTAACAAGTTATAGTATAAAATATTATTTAAAATACTTAACAAAGATGAAAATATTTTGCATAAATTCATTCGTTGGTATAAATTCATTTGATTACTAAAAAAACAACTCCTTAACCATGGGATAAATGCAATAATAATTTAAAAAAGGGTTAACGCTAATAATACGTTGTTTGAATATTATTATGTTATAAAAAGTGCTACTTTTTTGTCAGATCCATCGTGTTCAATATGGCGGTCATGTTTAAATTAGCTTGACAGGCTGAGTGGATCGCCCCGGCTTGCACAGACAGTTGATATTCGAGGTGACGTGAAATCTAATGAAAAAGCTTAAAATACAATTTTTTACAATGTAAAACATCATTATTTGAATTTCACATTGTTTAATGACATTTATTGGTATCGAGTGAAAATGACAGTATCCACCAATAGCACTCGTGTCGAGATTTTCCGCTCAGTTTCCTACTTTCTTTAGCGGAAAATCGTGTAAAAACACCCACGCGTTCGTCTGAGACGCGTCTGTTATCTGTTCATTATCATTAACATTATGTTCATGTAGCTAACGTGTTTGGGATTTTTTACGATCGATAAGCCGCAATCAATAAGATGATTGAGAAGAAATCGACTTGTTCGTTTTATACGCTGTATATTAAATTACTAAAGAATTTTGTTGGCCGTCATCGTTTCGTTTTTTTCTTTCTCATGTCTTGCTTCACCTACGTTATGTGCGTTTGTACGTATCGAGTCATCCTTACTTATGTAAGGCTAATATGTATCTACTTGTTATATTTCTTTACTAAAATATATAAAGGCAATTTGATTTTAAAAGTATAAGAATGTAAGTAAATGTTTTTAGACTAGTACATCTTTAAGTTTAATCCAGAATGCTAAAATACTAAGAATCTTAACTTAAAATTAGGTTTCCGTTTCTCAGTGTAAGCTGATTAAGGCTTCCAAACAAACAATAGAGAGTATAGACACTTAAGGCGTGACTTCTAGAACAATGCAACATTAAGCCTCGGGGCGCCGACGGAAGGAACATCCGGCAACAATGGGACGACCTGTGTTTTAACCGATATATACGCTTTAGCCTACAATACAGAATCTATAAACAGCAAGGAACAGAGAGTCAATACCTACTATTCAAAGTATACAATGTCAAATATTTTAAATTATAAATAAAATGCCCCTGGTATAATAAAATCAATGTTAGACTGCAGTTACACTGAGAGAGAATTGACAATTTCTCTTGTTAAAATTTGTGTCTTATAACACCAATTGCAATGGAATAGTCCTAATTCGGAGTTACACGACAGATCGATGATATACACTCGGCTTTATAATAATTGTAATGTAGGTATAAGGTCCCTTTCTGTTTAGTGTGTATAAAAGAAAAAGTAGTACCTACATAAGAAAAAGAAAGTAATCATTTTTGGAATTATACATTTCTGGATTTCGAGTAGTATTTATTACAATTTAACGATTAACGATCTTAACAATTTATTATTGATATATTCTGCTTTGATTTGCTCTACAAATTTATAGAGCTTGTAAAAATGTAGTCAGCTACACAAAAATCAGAGATTTATAATAAACTTTTCTCTATCTTGTCCTGTCTTGTTACACAAATTTAAATTAATAGCCTCCAAAAAACAGGTCCCCCAGGTATCGTATACAAGATCTCAGCTTCGTACCTTGTTTACGAGCTACACAAAGCATTAAATCTTCCGATGCACCATTACAGGGGTAATCCATATGCGAGGACGACCGGTGCTTGTTCGTAGGCTCGTTGCTTCGACGATTACATTTCTGTTCCATCAAGAATTTTACCATTTCTCTCTTTCTATCTATACACAACCAGCGCGACAGGACCACTGCTTTATTACAAAGAGATATTACAAGTATACTATTAAGGTTCTTACAATAAGTACAATAATAATACAATAGCTCGAAATTCGGAGCAGATTTTGATAATATCTAAAATATAACTTTAGCACAATTCAGTAAACACTATTTTTACATTTCTTTTGTTTGTAAAGGCATTCGAGCTTCCATTAAACAATTAAAATATAAAAATACACTTTATCGAGAGGTCTTAAAGTTGTATTTTAAGCACAATCAAAAGATGTTTTGCTCTCAGAAACGATGTAATTGTAAGAACACTTAGAGGTTTATTGCTGACGACATTGCGCCAATAGAACATCAGCTTAATCGAGTAATTAATGTACTACTAAGTGCTAAATCACGTCTAATGCACCCTTAGAGAGTTGTCGATGAGTATTTGCACTAGTGGAACATCTGTTTAATCAACGAATATACTAGTAAATTACGTCGACGACGGTAATAGCATATTGATGGTAATTATAGCATTCTGTTACCGTAGTGGAGCTAGTACATATAAAATTGCTGTGTACCGCGACCTCGCGCGCCAGTATATCAGCTTTGACATGAAGATAACTGATACTATATCTAATTATCCATATAACGGTGCACCTATATTCTTAAATAAATATATTTATGTACGCGAGTTCATATAAACGTCTTGTACCGTATAACTTGCTAAACTGATTGAAGTGTGAAAGGTCAAGAATGTGAAGATGTAGCTTACTAATTGAATTTCCTAAATATAGAATGTATTGTTGTATTTTTAGACAGATAATCGTGCAAAATGTTAAAAAGTCGTCGAGTTTTTAGACAATTCGTTATAATTTAATATTTTGTTTGTTCGAATATCACGTATAAACTCAAGGTCTATAATTTTTCTATAGACGTTACGTTATGGAACGTCAAAAAACCATATTTATACCGTCTCGAACTAGATGAACATATTTTCACCATTTCCCTCGTTCCAACTCAGCACCCCCGGAGTGAGAGTCTGAATTCTTAACCACTAGGCTATCGTTTGACTAGT